>VZTT01058610.1:31556-43154 GCA_013400855.1 Buphagus erythrorhynchus | reverse complement strand
TGGGAAGTACCATATAAAATAAGGATTAATCATATCAGGAATGGAAAGCCAGTTGAAAGGGAATGGGAGTTTGTTAGTGCTTCAGTGGGATTTCGATCTGGCTTGGTGTGTTTTTGGAGAGCAAACCCTGCTGACAACCTCCTGCCCTTCTCTGCATGGCCTCTCCAGTCCACACCTCTGCAAAGGCAGTTTACAAAAATGTGCAACAAAAGCAAAAGTCCTATTTGAATGTGAAAATACCCATGATGGGTCCTTTCTTTTAAGTTCCAAGATGTAAAGGGGAATATAAATGTTTATTTGCATTAAATAGTCACATACAGGAGTAAAGGAGGTAAAATAAAATGTTAATACCTTTATCTTGCTCTGAGATAGTAATTTGTCTTGCAGCATAAATTGATTATGCTCACACAGACTTTTCCTGAGAAGGCATGTTTCAGAGGGGGTCTTAATTCATATTTTTATTCAGGAACAGGGAAACAGAGCCATGGAAATTAATTAAAATTTCTTCTTTGACATGGGAAGGAAAGACCAGCAGCAAGAATTTTTCCAGAGGAAAATGAATAGAATAGAATAGAATAGAATAGAATAGAATAGAATAGAACAGAATAGAATAGAATAGAAGGAATTTTACAGAGGTGTGAGAGACTCCTGTTTATGCCAGTCCCCCACAGCCAGCAGCACCTTCCCGCCCAGAAAGATTCCTTCATAGGGAAATTTCACCTGGCCTGAGTCGTTTTTTGGGAAGCAAAACTTCCCAATAGATCTATCCTGCTTTTCCTGCTCTGGCAGCAGATTGTTTCTTTCCCAAGAAGCAGAGAAATAAGAGAAGCAAAGGAAGGAGCCATGTCGAAATTCAATCCATTCATCCTTTTTGTCATCCCTGTGCAACCAAATTCTCTCATATTTCTTGAGGAGACACAAGGAACCACTGAATCTCTTGGAAGGAAGAGTTGATGAGCCCAAAAATGAATGAATTATCAGCAAGTGCAGACAATCCATGGGAGAACAATACAAGCAATGTTGACCTTGTGTAAGAGAACTTGTGTGCAAGATGTGAAACCGAATGCTGACAATTTTTTTCTTCCTGTAGTTTGAACTCTAAGCAGTAAGGAAAGAATTACAGGCTGGAATTCTACCAACCTGGATGGCCTGTGTTAATTATTCTGTCATGGTGGACTTGAATACCAAATTTCAGAAGTTTTCTCTCTCAGGCACTTCAGTTGTATCTATTAATGTTGTCAGATAACTCATGTTTTGTGAGAAGGCAAAATTAATTCTGTAGGATCAAATATTGATTAAATTATTTTCTTGTATTTTCATTTTGTTGAAATGAAAGGAATGGTTTTACCTACAAACCTCTCTGAGCACTTCATATGTTATAAATCCCTATTAAAACATGACATTCCAGAAAGCAAAATAATGACAGATGTTTTTATTGCCCAAGACATCTAATGTGTGAGTGGTAAATTACTGAAGAGAAAATCAGATTTAAAAAAGTTCTTTCAGATTTAATAACATGGAATATTATCAGCAGCACAGGTTGAGCTTTGTTTTAATAAGATTTTTCAGCTGTCAATTTAAAAAATCCCCCAAATCAATACTTTATAGGCAGGACAGCTGCCACAAAGTATGATGCCAAGAAAAACAAAGCCCTGTTTAACATCAGAAAGGTTTTCCATTTTCTTCATTTCTGTGCTTAGCAGCATTTAATTCCCGGAACTATTCTGGTCCTGATTACAATTTACAACTAATCACAAAATCACTCCCTTTGGAAACTCTGCCTTTTGGCATGTTGTGTAACTAACATTATTCATGGGGATCCTAGCTCAGTTATATGCCCATCAATCACAGCTTCATTTGGATTTTTTTTCTTAATGTTTTTTACCTTCTTTCTTCTCTTGGTTTATTGGTTTCTTGTCAGAAATGGAATATTGCATGACAGCTCCATTTATATCTAATACAGAACATGAAATTATGACATTTCTATTATCTCATAAGAAGTAATGGTTGCAATGTGTTCTTGTAGAAAGTATAAAACTACATCCAAAACGTTTATAAAAAATAGATGGAAGTAACTAATTAACAGATCAAACTCAACATACATTAAAATTGAACTTCATTCAAAATGCCTCATTAAAATATAACAAAATAATCAGAATAAGATCCTAAACTGTCTAGAAAAAAAAATTGTTGCCCCAATACATTTACACTGATGAGACAAGTACAGTTCTTTTATTTCCAGTCAGCATAGGATGATGTTTTCTCTCCAGTCCAGCTGAATCATAAACTTGTTTATACACGTGTCAGAACTGACAAACTAAACTGATAAAGGCAGTCTTTGTACATAAGAAAGAAAAAGGTTGTTTTACCTTCAGGATCCTTTATAAATAAAGCTCTGAAAAGAAGTTCAGCCCAAACTTATTTTTATGAGTTTTACTGCTTCTACAGAAGCAGCAACTGTGCTTTCAGACAGCAACGTGGCACTTCCAGCCAAGGGCAGGACAAACCCAGTTACTCTTGGTGATCTGATCTGCTGAGGGAGTTTTCTGTAAAAGCTCCTGTGTCTGTACAAAACAGGATGGAATTTGCCAACAGCCACCATCCTATTTCTCGACATCACTCTGCTAAAATTGGAGCTGTTCTAGTGTAGAAGAGGATCGATCTTCCTGCGAGCTCAGTAGCCAAACAAGACAGTAAATAAAATTGCTGTGGGTGGTGTTTGCAAAATCATTAACCATGACTTTGCTACCAGCAGCCTTTTATTTTTTTTTTATTGTTTTCTTTTCTATTAAAACCATGAAAAGGCAACAGGCAGAAAATGATGCCCAGGAAGTTCCACCTGAACATGAGGAAGAACTTCTTCCCTGTGCAGTGACTGAGCACTGGAACAGAGGCCAGAGACATGTGGAGTTTCCCCCACTGGAGATGTTCCAGAGCCCTCTGGACACAATCCTGTGCCCTGTGCTCTGGGATGGCCCTGCCTGAGCAGGGAGGTGGGGCCAGGTGAGCCACTGTGCTCCCTAAAATCCTGGGATTCTGTCAAAGTCCTGCAGCACTGTACTGCATTTCATCATGCTGTGACATTTTTAGAGCTAACAAAGATTTTTTCTTTACCAATCTTAAGAGGTATAAAAGAGATTTCCATTTTCCTTTTCCTGGCACTGTTTGTCAGCATTTTCCCATATCATGAGCCATTAGCAAAGCTACCATGGGGCTCCAGGGGGAACTGCATCTTGCATGGGACATTTATGAGCTGCAGCTATGGCTCACTGATGTGAAAGCAGAAAGGTCAAAAAATATAACCCAGATCAGCTTCACTTCTCTCTTTTGATTGCTCTTGCCCTTTCTGTAACTGGTGAGTGCATTCCTGACTGCCACCAGTGCTCTCTGACCCCTGCAGACACTTTGCTGGGGACAAGCAGAGCCTGTCTCAGCCCCTTTCCCTTCCCTCTGCCTTTCACCTCCTGCAAAGAACAGATTGAGGCAATGGAGGGTAATTAAAAACCCTGAAGCCTGCATCACTCTTAAACAATGCTGGAGCTGGTTTGCACCACCCAAGGGCCTGGCACAGCTCTGTCACCATTCTGAGGGCACTAAAAAGCCTTAGTGACAACAAACAGCCTCACCTGAGACCTCTACCCCCAGCCCTGGGCTCAGGGATTCTGTTTAAGCTCAGCCTAGGTGTAAAGAATGAGGTTACTGTGAATGAAACATGAGAATTCCTCACTAAGGAACAATTTGGGGCAGTTCTCTTATCCCACTGAGCTGTGACTCTTAGTTAAATTTTAAGTACTGAAGAAAACACTGTATTGCCCCAAAGCATCAGAAGGTGGGACCCTTCCCCTAAGCCCAAAGAACATCACAGAAAATATTAAAATGAAGCAGTGGCAGCAAAGTATCCTGGATGATTATGCTGATGTACCCCCGTGTCTTTAAAGCTTGGGAGAGACATTTGGGGAATTGCTGGATTGCTGTAATGGATGTTTGTGATACTCAGAGCAACGCACTTGCCACTTGTGATAGCTCATTTTAGTTCACTCTCCAAAATGCTCTCTAAACTCATCCTGTACTGCACGTTGTGCTGCTGACATCCCCTGCAGAGCAGCATACCAATGAAGCAGGAGTGGGGATAAGTTTGCAGCAGGATTCAGAGGTGCAGTGGATTTAGGGCATGGAATGAATTCCTGCTGCTTCTCCAGCCTGCACCCACCGGTGACTTTGGCACCTTGCAGAGCAGCAGCCAGGACTTGGGGTTCAGCTGGGGAATTATGGAGTGGTGGCTCCTTTCCAAATCCATTTTGTGTTGCTTTTTCCTGCTGCCTGCTTTGCTGGAATTGCAGGGGTTATTACAGGAGCAGGCAGGGCCAGTGTCCCACCAGGAATCTGCCTTCAGCTTATCCTGCTGCAGTCAGAGCAGCAAAGTCACCACACAGCAGCTCCTCTTTCTTAAAAGAAAGAAAATGAACTCAAAAATCTGTCTAATTAGTCTTAGCATGATTCAGATAAAAATATGTTCTAGAAGACTGGTTTTTTTAAATCTAGGGCTCAACCTATTATGTAATATTTCCAAGGGTTCATTGTCTTTTGTTAACATCTGCAGAACTCCACTGTGCTAAATACTGGTGTGTTTGTTGTGTGTCTTTGTTGTGTGTCTTTGGTCTCAGCCTGATGCAACTCAGTGGGAATGATTGCATTCCTCTTGATGTACTTTGGAATGAAGCAAAGGGATCACTCTCCCTTTTCTTTTTCCTAAATAGATACCATATCAGTACAATTTTTGCAAGCTCTCTCTTCTGAATGTACACAGAGAAAAAATTCCTCCAGGAAAAGAACTTGATGAATAGCTCCCGTGAAGCTTTTTTGAATTTAAAAATAATGCCAAATACAGGGATCAGAGCCCCATCACTGGTTTTATTTTTTTTTTTTCAATGTTTTGCTTGAACACTGTTTCCCTTGCACCAGCTAATGATAATAAATGGGCTGCCAGTAGCAATCCCACCACCTGTTGAGTTTCATTTCTCAAACCCTCCCACCAACAGCAGGAACAGATCCACACAGCTACAGCAAGCACTTAGGGAGGGAAGGAAGGGAAGCAAGGCTGGCTGTGTGCACTGAAACCAGAACAGAGGAGTGCAGGAGACCAGGGAGCTCTGCCCTCATCTAACCACAGACCCAGACTATTCAGGCAAGAACTGACCTTGAAATGCAACTTCAGTTGAACATTTCCAAGCAGAGCAGGTATATGGGACAGCACTCAGCTGTTTGATGGCAGCTTTTCATTCCAAACTTCAGCATTGCCCTGCAAGCCTCCAGAAAAGCAGAGAATCCATTTCACCAAAGCATCAGTGCTCACCAGGCTCCTGGAGCTGGGCCTTACATGCTACCCAGGAGTAATGGTCTCTGTTCTCACAATGGAAAATGCACATCTGGAGTGTTTACCTATTAAAAGGAGGAATTGTTATTACCTGAAGCCAGCTACTACAATTTGGTTAATTTTTAAATGGAAGGTGGTGCTTTTCATTCACAGGAATTCCTGGTCATTGCTTTTCTAGGACAGATGATTAAGGACCAAAAATATAAATATGCATAAATCACTTTCCTGTATCAATACATAAAAAGTCCAGTCTCTAAGACTGGGCCCACATAGATTACAGAAAAAAAAAAAAAGCAAAAGTAGTAAGTGGAACAAACTGAATCATTGATGTATATCACTGTGGCATAACTATAGCAAAAAAGGTTAGATGTTCAAGTCCTAAATACTGCCTTTAATGAGTTCACCTTGAAAAAGACAGTATTTTCTTGTCTGTTTCCCTCCGAAGGATAAAAAGCCTGATTTTGTAGTTATATAAATAACTGTAATATAAAGTTATGTAAGTTATATAAATGCAGAGTTCCAAAGCTGTATACTGTTATGTTTCCAAACAATCAAGATTCTTTCTTTTAGGGAAATCAGTCAAAAATCCAATTTCTTTTGTTATTTTCAAATTGCACATGAAGAACTGCAGCTTTATTATTGCTGCCTGTCACTGCTATGATATGAGGCTGTTTTAAGGCCAGAATATGAACATTTTGGAATATGAGAGTTACTGTAGGAGCTGGGAGGCTGCACATCCTGGTGAGTGTCTGGATCTGATCACAGTGCAGTCATTTTTTTGGTAAGTCCAAGTCTTGTCCTGTCCCCATTTCCAAATGGGATAATGAACAAAAATGAACAAATAATCTGCTTTTAGAGTAGGTTTAGATGGGGTATTGGGAAGGAATTGTTCCCTGTGAGGGTGGGGAATGCAGGGTGCCCAGAGCAGCTGTGGCTGCCCCTGGATCCCTGGCAGTGTCCAAGGCCAGGCTGGACATTGGGGTTGGAGCAGCCTGGGACAGTGGGAGGTGTCCCTGCCATGGCAGGGGTGGCACTGGATAATCTTTAGGGTCCCTTCTTTTTGGTTCTTTGACTCGAACCTTTTCACTTTCTGGCCAGTTCTCATCAGTGCTGGGAAAAGTTGTTTGGTGTTGAGAACTTCATTAAAGTCTACAGGATTTTGAAGGGAGGAGAGAGGTTGTTATTATGTAGCACTTAATTCAGGGCCCAATAAAGAATTCAAGAGTAAAAATTCACCTGAGGGAGCACAGACAGTGATTAAATGTAAGCAGAACTTTCCTGCTAAGTTAATAGATAATACAGGAATTAAACCCAGAGGATCATTACCATAGCTCAGCAATGTAACTTACTAAGGAAAAGCAGAATCAAACTGCAACTCCTTTTTCTGAACCTGGTTGTTTCTTCTGGGATTTCTTCCATGACATGGATGAGATTCAGGGCCCAATAAAAGATCCTGGAATTAAGGATTTTTGCTTCAGATACAGTTTGCTTCAAAGGCCTACACCTGACACTGACTTTCAAAACAAGAGTGAATTCTGTCCTTCTGATCAATAGTGGCCTCTACAAATGTTTGACCACTGGGACAGGAGGACATGTATGGCCTCTGTATGGAAAAACCTGGAAGTTTCCATTATAGAAAAACACTGCTTTGGCTCTTCTCTTGATACTTCCCTTTCCCCAGGTTAGAAACAAGCACACAGCTTTTCCATTTGGGAAAGATGGTCTGGCCTTTAGCTCTGTCCCCTTGAGGTTCCTGGGGAGTCCTGGTTAGAACTGGACAACTGATATTGAATGGTTCCAAGCTGCCTATTAACTGTGAAAACCATCTGTTCTTTGAGAGACTTTAAACAGAGACCTAATTAAAGTTCTGAAAGAGAGTGATGCTCACAGAGGCTTTGTTTCCTTTAAAAAAGCTCTTTAGTAGCCTGGGCTTTTGTAATTCCTGTTTTTTGATCCCTCCCTGTTTGCTTATACTCTTTAAGACACTGAGTAAAGTGGCCTGGAAGTTTTTTTGAAAACTGTAAGATAATCTTTCTTACTTCTGAGTGAAGAAAACACTTAGCACTACTAAATGAGGGGGGAAAAAAAGAATCAAGTTCCTTTGGATCTACACATTGACTGTTTTATCTCTTTTATGCTGTACCTTTTTGTATTGGCAGCTTGCAATGCAAATAATTTTTAGGTCACTAGCTGGACGAAAGTTAGAACTAATTTATACCAAATATAGCACTAATCATAGAAACAGTGCAGCCCTGAATAAATAACAAGGAGTAAAATTCAAACAAATTCTTCCTGGAATTGAAACCACTTTTTTTTTTTTTTTTTTTTTTTTTTTTTTTTTTTTTTTTTTTTTTAAATGTAACCACTACCTTCTAATTTTTGCCCTGCTACTGGGCTAAGAGGAACAAGAAAGGAAAAATTCACAGACAGGCAAAAGAAAAATACTTATGAGAAGGCCTGAAGGCAGGTGAAGCATCAGCTCCCTGTGACAGAGCCCAGGAATGTTCAGCTGGAGCAGGACTGGAAGAGGACAAGCTCTGCTCGTGGCAGCCCTCTGCATCACTGGCTTTTCATGGTTGAGAGTGACCCAGAATTAGGGGCAGCCTGTGTAAAAGTGGCTTGTCTTCTAGATTCCAGCTTTTTCTGTTGCCATGGTAACATTTCTCTTCCCCCCCTTACTGGGAGGCTGTGAATCTTACTTTAGGATTTTATGGAGTGATGCTCCCTTCACAGCACCAGCAGCTCTGAACTACCTGGTTGGGTGAGATAGAGAAATGGGATCATCAATTTTCAGTTTTCTGTGACAGCAATTTCTTTGAAGTCAAACAGCTCCTAAAAGCTGATGTTATCTTTTTGAGCTTCCTCGGAGCTTTAGAGGCCACTACTATGATCAAAAACATTTTCTTCCACTCATTTTATCTTCTGCTGAGCTAGTGTTGTCCTCCTCTTCTGGGTTAGGAATTCCAGAGTGGAAGTTGCTTGGCATTTATGGCACAGATGAGCTTAAATTATTAAACCTTATTTCACTATCTAACTTTGAAAAAGCACTTCCATATTCTTGTGCCACTTTTCTTCCAGAATAATCAGAAATGAGTGTTTTGAGCTCCACAGAAATCATTTGATACACCCTGTCAAACTCTGCTAACTCTGTGTCAGGTTTTTAGAAGCCGTCCAGTGCTATCATACCAGCTTCAAATTCACTTTAGTGACCTTCTGCACAAGAAAGAAAATCAGAATTTTCTTTCAGCTGCTCGAGACTTCAAGGTTTTAATTGCTTCTGCAGTACCTGTCACTAAACTCAACAAGCAGTGGCCCCTGTAGGATTGCTCTCAAGACTTTTGGGTCTGCAAAAACATGCATGTAGGAAGTCTTTCTGATACTAAAGGAATTAAAAGTCATAACTAAAATTTTTAAAACACAGGCCTTTCAAAGGATCTTTTCAAAGGCCTTTTAAAATTAATGGCAATCCACCCAAAGGGTTTGATGAACATCAGGACAGACTGTTGTCTTCCAGGCACTTTCTGACACAGTAAACAAAAACTAATGAGCTGTAATTAAAATCACATTGTTTACTATGTGTTACTTGGCAGAGGTAATTTTTACTTTCAAGTTAAAATATGGTTCTGTTCTGGAAAGTCACTATGAGAGTGGCACTAGGAAATGGCACATTTATTTGTTACTTTAGTCTTCCCAGGTGAGTTTGCTTACTTCATAAGAAAAAAAAAAAAACATTTCTTCTGCCTTTTTTCTTGCCCTGTAAATGATATTTTGAAAGGGAATTTCAGCCATGTCCTTCACTGCTTATGATTTTTCATCACTGAGCATGATAAAACCCAGTGAGATCAGAGCTGAGATAAAAAATGCAAATGAAAGATACCTGTTGTAGCCCTGAATTAAAGATACGTCAGTGATTTGGAATACAGCTTTCTACATTGACTCCAATTACTTTTCCATCTGGTGTTTGGAAGCTAATTCTGAAAGTGTTTATACATCTACTTAATCCTCATGCTGAAAAAATCACTGTCAGCAAGTGGAAGCCCCATCTAGTCTGATTATGCCAGCTTTCCCATTTTCCACTGACTGTAAACTTTAGCTGTAGAACTGATGTTGTGGGAGGGGGAAATAAGAAAGAAAAAATAAAATTTAAAGAAAAATTCATTTTATTCTGGCATTTTCTGTGTCTCAGGTCCAGGTTCTGAAGCTGCTGTGTGCACAAGCACCCTCACAGACTGTCTGAGCTCCAGCCTCAGAGATTATGATAAAATCTGACAAAAAGGTCACAAAGCACGACCAGGAGCAAGGACACGTCACCAAAATGCATTTGCATTGTGTCCTGCAGGTCTTTGATCAATAGAAATGAAAACAAAGCCAGCAGTGCCTGGCCCAGGGGCTGTGCAGGGTCAGGGATTCACACAGGACCTTGGCTGTCCTGTGGTGCCTGGGACAGTGACCAAAGCAGTGGCAAAGGTGGAACTGAAATTGTGAATGGATAATTTGAACAGAGTGGGTAAAGAGTGCAGGGAGTTTGTGGCTGCTCAGGATGTGCTGAGTGCCTGGGCTGTAGCAGGCACCACTGCTGCTCTCCCTGGCTCCTCCATCACCCTGCTTTTCCTGCAACCTGCAAATACACAACAAATCTGGGGAGGCAGTGAGGAGCGAAAAATGGATGAATTACTGTGAAATAAGTTGTGCTTATACACTGTTGCATTTCTTTGGATCAAAGACAGTTCTTTAGAGCATACATCTAAGGTTTAGGCCAAATTGAAGGTTGTTAATCCTTCATTTACATGAGCTCTTTGACACATAGAGGGCTGCAATGTAGAGAAAGACATAACAAACATTAAAATTGCTTTAATTATCCATCACACATCTGAGCCCTCTAGAGCTCAGTTTTTTGCTGACAGCTGCCATTGACATTCCCCCAAGTGAAACTGTCCCCATGTCCCCACAAGTTTTCAGGATCGCTGCAGGGCTGCTGAAATGACAACATTCATTTAGTAAAAACATTCATTTAGAAAATTTAGAGACCCCCTCATTCACCAGCCCATCAGTGACACAGTACCTTGGAATTTAAAACTGGCCCTCTGAATGAGAAAAGGTAAATACAAGGAGGAGAAAGAACCTGATGGCAGTTTGGCAGCTCTTGCCTACCAATAAATACTGAATTATTGAGTGGTGGTGCAGGGGCAAGGCAGCAAACCGAGGACAACAGGGATTATCACCCCTATTGATCTGACTCCATCATGCTCCCCTAGGAGTAGTTTTAGCTTTTATACTGTGTAGTAAATAATTCTGATTAAGGTCTCTTGTCTAATAATTTTCATATTAAATAATTAATTTTATATAAACATACCTGATTTGCCATCTTTAAATCCTGTGGGACAAAGTTACTTAAACTCTAAACTCTGTCTGGAGCTCCCACTCCAGCTGTGACAGGAGGTTTGTGCATCCTCATAACAAGAGCTATCGATATTTGTCCACTGTGGGTGTTCAAACTCCCCTTTCCACTCACATCCACACTATTCCTTCAAGTTCATCTTCAGGAGCTCCCCTGAATGACTCCCTGCTGCTCAGCTGATGTTTGCTGGAACACAGCAGGGTTTGGTTTTCTGTGGGGCAAGGCTTGAGTTGGAGCAGCTGTGACATCCAGGAGCCACAGCCCTGCTGTGTGTGCTCAAATTAACAAACAGCACTTGGGGCACTTTGCAGAAGAGGGACTGAATTAGGCTCTGTGGAAATACCTGGGCACAAAAAGACAAAAAGCCAGGTGAAGCCAGTCCCTAAAAAGATAAGTTAGAAGGTGACAGCATCTGCAGCACCTGCCTGGGAACACAGTCCTGGCAAACCTGACCCGATTGGAAATCGATGTCTGTAATTGATGACAAACACATCCTGACTGAAATCAGCTGCAGTTTGCCTTCAGGCAGCACCACACACTCCCCTTAACACTGATTAACTGAGCTTGGCACAGCCCCCAGAGCTGGGTGTGCATGTTTGCTGCTCACATGGGGAGAGGAAATCAGGAGTCACGAGAGCTGCTCTGCAAGGGTTGGAGTGTCCCGTCCATCCCCAGCCAGCTTCAGAGCTTTCCTTGTCTGCTGCAAGTGTCAGACCTATCCCACCCAGCCTCAGGGCTTCTGTCCACTGCTGAAATGTCCCATCCATCCCACCCATCCTCAGAGCTTCTGTCCACTGCTGAAATGTCCCATCTATTCCACCCATCC
>VZTT01058610.1:17857-31289 GCA_013400855.1 Buphagus erythrorhynchus | reverse complement strand
CTCCATCCCACCCACCCTTACACCTCCCCTGCACTCCTGAAAGTGTCAGATCCATTCCACCCAGCCTTAGAGCTTCCCTGCACTGCTGGAAGTGTCCCATCCATTCCCACCCTTAGAGCATCCCTCTGCTGGAAGTGCTGCTGTGCCTCAGTGTCCTGCAAGGCAAGGGGGGAGGAGGAAGGAGCTGGAAATGCAGAAACAAGCACCTGGTTTGTGAGAAACTCCCGAGTCTGGTTACAACAACCCATGTGTCTATTTTGTGAATCATTACTCTGCAGCACAAGTCTTCCTGTTGGATGTGGATATGTTATGGAAAGTACCTTTTTGGACATAAATCAGATTTTTCTTCAAGTTCTGTCCCAACCAGATTATATTTGTGCAGTGAAATGCTGCACTCCCTTTTGTAAGGGGCAGGTGTACTTGTTTATAACTTCCATTTTCCTTCTCTGAGACAGGAAAGCAAAGCAAGCCCTTGGAATGGCAGCAGAGTGCTTGGGGAAGAGCTGGAGATATCTGCAAGGCATCATCTGTTCACTGGCAAAGGAAATAGGAAAAAGTGCATGAGGAAAAGCAAGTCTTGAGCCACATTTCCTAATCTGGAGGGACAAGTGGGTGTGGGAAGTAATGACAGCCTGTAATAGCCTTGGCTGGCCATCTGGTAGGGGCTTTATTTGCTCTGAATTTAATACTCAGTTTAGAAAAAAACTTGTGCTGTCTGAAAACTCAGTCAACAAAACAGACTTCCAGGAGGAGAGAGAATTTCTCTCAGCCCAAAAACATTTGTTGGCATGGAGATTCTGTAAATACATACGTGTTTGTGTATATATTTTTTTTCTTTTTTACATGGACATATATCTATATGTAAATTCTTCAGAAAATTATCAAAGATCTCTAGAATATGCCTGGTTAGGTTGTTGGGCTCTAGTGGGTTAAAGAACTAGTCACAGAAGAATAGGAAAAGTTTGAATTTTACACACTGAATAAATTGAAAGACCTCAGCAGGATCTTAAACACAGCCTTCAGTCAAGAGCTTTAAAATAACACTTGAAGAGCTGTGAAATCAAACATTCAACGTTTCAGAGATGGTGAAGTAACAAAACTGGCATTTCTAACACAGTCAAAGTTGGTTCATCTGTAACTTTGGATGTGTTTTCTTGAAGGCTGAGCTGCAGGATGTTCCTGCCTTCAGCAATACTTATTTGTTGAGGTCTCCACTCACCTGCAGCTCTGTCATTTCAGCTCAAAGCCAGAATTAACTTCTTTAGGGAATCTTCATGGAGCTGCTTTTGCTGGGAAGTGAAATATCCAGCATGTTATGAGCCTGTGGTTTGCTGTGTAAGGCAACAACCCAAGGCCTGCCAGCTCTCCCATTGTATTTCATGATGCAATCCTTGAGCCAGGACTGAAAAACAGATTCTGGTGTGTCAGAGGGAGGATAGATCAGTGAGACAGTTAATTCATAATTGTAGGATGATTTGGGCTGGAAAGGACCTTAGAGATCCTCTCATTCCAAGTGCCTGCTGTGGATTCCTCCCACTGGACACAGGTCAGTCTTGTCCTCAAAGCTTGAGCAAAACCTCTGGCAGCAGTCACATCTACAAAGGTGAAACATTAAAAAAAAACCAAACACCAACACCAAAAAACCAAAAAACAAAACAAAGAAAACCACCAAACAACCAGAAAAAAAACCCCATCCCAAAGATTAAGGCAGTGCTCAGGTTTCATAGCAATTCAGTATTTACTGTCCTGATTGCAAAGCTAACCTCTGACTGTAGGGAATTTATTATTTGAAAGAAAAAATCCTCATATGAAGAGCAGACATAGCACAATTTCCACATGCACTGCAAATCATCTTGGCACGGTGACTGAACTAAAATATTAACTTGAGCTCAATGAGAATCCTGGGTGTTGACTTGATGTTAGCTTGAGGTACTGACTGCCTCCAGAAATATAAAATACTCAAGGATACAGAGGCAGATTCATTTAGCCTGCAGGAAGCACCCACATTCCTTAATTCAGGGTTCTCATATCTCAGTGTAAACACTTTGCCAAATTATTTTTTTTCATTGTATTTGGAGTTTTAAACACATTTTTTTCAGTAATTGCTAGAAACTCAAGCAGCTTTTTATTTGTTATTGTACTGCCTAAATAGTTTTCTTTATCCAAATGGAAGAGGACCAGAAAAAACATTTCTGTTTGCACTCCTTTGAATAAAAGCCAGCAGGTGACCACTCCAAATGCAGAAAAATTACTTACAAATTTGGTTTTTATATCAAAGCAGTTCTCAGTGTGTTCAGACCACAAGGAGCATCCAAGTTGCTTAATAGGAGATACAATTTTCAAGACATTTTTTAATCATTTGAAGCATCAATGTTAATGTTGGTCCTTATTTTTTGTTCTGGTAACATGGGTATTATACTAGAATCCATCTTTCTGCTCATTAACGCTCCAAGAGAGTAAATAAAAGCATGCATCAAGCAACAAATGTGCTTTTTAAGTTTTGATGTTTATGGCACAGAACCTCATAAATGCAGCCTTAAAGTGTTTTGTCAGTGTTAGACACTACAGAGATTTGGCTTTTATACTTTATTTCACAGCCTATCATTTGCCCATTACAGGCTTGTTTTTTAGTGAATACCCACTGCATTTCATTTCTTTTTAAAAACATTTTCTTATATACTCTTCTGAAATGTCTTTATGTCTGCATGCTGGGAACATCCCTATCTCAGCTTTCTTTGATGATGTTCTCTGTTTAATTCGGGAGCTTTTCATATTTGGTGCACTAATTGGCTTTTCACAGTCTGGCTTTTCAACTCTGCATGATAGATCTCAGTGCATTAAACCCATTTTTACCTTTGTTTTGTCTCCCATTCTCCAGCTTTTTTCTCCCCTTTTATTAGTTCTGCACCATTGTCTTTCCTGTCAGCAATGTGTAATCACATAGATCAAAATTGCTTCAAATTAACTTTTTGCCCAACTCTTTCCTTACTCTGTGAAAGCTTATTCAAGGCAGACTGACTGAGGCTATGGGATAAAATCTGGAGTCTGGACAGGAGGTATGGAGTTAACCAATAAATATATATCTTTTAAAAACTATTTGTGCCAAATAAAAACAGCCTTCCTACATGACATTTGCTTGCAAAGGGAGAATTCCTCTGCTTCTGTTTAGTTCCTCATATCAAATGTCTTATTTGAAATAAAAGCTTTTAAAAAAAACCCCAAAACCACTAAAACACACTCTAAAATATTTAGTCCCTTCACTCAAAAAGGGATAAATTCCCCAAACTAGATCACATTTATATTAACCTTTTATCAGCATTAAGGTTGATATCAGCTGAGGAAAAATGTCATATATAAGTTCAAGGAAGCAAAATGAACCCGTGGAAAACTGAAATAAATCCTTCCACCCATCCTCAAAGGAGTGTCAGTGGAGTGTCACCCATTCCCTCAGAGGTGTCAAAACCAAACTACTTCAGTGTTTTTCCTCACTTTTAAAAATTGTTTCAGCTTATGATGGTGGCTGACAGCAAAGCAGGGGCTCATTAGGGATTGTGGATGGGACAGGAAAGGGGGAAAGGAAATCCCCTTGTCCATAGCTCACTGTTCCTTACTTGGGAATTTAGATAGTTCTGAGACAATGCAGCAATCAATTCTGTCACATGCCATGGCAAAATTACCTATATGCTCATAAAATGAGACTCTGGTGGAAGTGAAATGTTCAAAATCCCATGGCTGAACTGGAATATATTTAATCTCTCAATAGGAATGCCTATTTCTGTCCAATGCCTTACTCTGTTTTTTTCAGCGTGCTAAAATTATTTCCAATACAAGCAGCAGAGCCTGGATTTTACAGGGGAAGAAGACTTGGCAGCCTGTACCTGTTTCCTTATAAAACACTTTGTGAAGTGCATACAGTGAATTAATCAGGAAATAGAATAGAGAAATACAAAGCTTTGCTCTTTATTAGGCTTACTAGCTAGACTAATTAATATTGCCTGATACCATATCATGTTTAGTGATTAAGTGGCCAATTCCAGCTGGTTGGGAAAACAACTGAAGCCTCTATCACCCTGGTGGGGTGAGGAGCCTGCTCCATTGAAATGGAAAAACGAGAGTGTTGGGTCATGGCATTGAATTTAACATTTGAATATCCATATCACAGCTCTGGGAAGGTTCCTGATGCACTGGGCAGAGGAAGAGCCAAATGCAGGCTCTGGATGTGGCACCAGCCCTTCCTCCACACTCCTGCTTTTTTTTCAGCTTGGAAGCTTCATTTGTAGCTTAGAAGACAAAAATAGGCATCAGGAAGAAGAATTATTTGCAAAGCAGAGAGGATTTGTTTTATACCTCATTTGAAAGCCTCGGAAGCCTGTGGAGTAAGAACAAACAGCTTATTGCTCTTATTGCTGGCCTGTGAAACATCTGGAAAATGATGAAAAATGATGCTCAGAGGGCTGAGAAACCTCTCCTGTGAGCAGAGGCTGGGGGTGTCCAGCCTGGAGAAGAGAAGGCTCTAGGCAAACCTTAGAGACCCTCCCAGTACCTAAAGGGGCTCCAGGAGATCTGGGGAGGGACTGGGGACAAGGGATGGAGTGATGGGACAAAGGGGGAATGAGTTCAAACCAAAGGAGCATGGATTTAGGTTGGGTTTCAGGAAGGAATTCTCCCCTGTGAGGGTGCCCAGAGCAGCTGTGGCTGCCCCTGGATCCCTGGAAGTGTCCAAGGCCAGGTTGGATGGGGTCTGGAGCAGCCTGGGACAGTGGAAGGTGTCCCTGCCATGGCAGGGGTGGAATGAGATGGCCTTAAGGTCCTTTCCAACCCATTCTATGTTTCTGTGATCTTTCTCAGGTACCCACACAGCTTCTCCAAACCAAGCACTGCCCTCAGCTCCCTGCATGGACCCTCCTCCCCCAAACCTGCATCCTCCTGGCCCCAAATCCTTCCTGCCCCCCTCCCCAGGGCACCATTCAGAGCCCTCCTGCTGCTCTCAGGTGCTGGTGATCAACACATCCTGGGACAGCATTTTTATTTTGGCTGCTGCTCCTGAGAGCAGAGTGTTCAGATGAGGGAGAGGCCCTGGGACCCACTGGAGCTTTGTGTGGCAGTGATCAAAGCCCAGCATTTCTCAGGCTGAGTGCCAGCCCAGCTGAGCATCACCAGTGGAGCTGCTCTCTTAGCCCTGGCTGGTCCCACACCGTGCAGGCTCCAGGCTGCTCCTTCAGCAGGGCTAATGGGATTAAAGACAGCTTTCCCCACTGAAGTAAACAGAAATGACAGGCTGAATAATATGTAGCTTTTAAAGTTACATAGATGGTTCAGCAGACAGAAATTTTGCCCTGTTTGTGTCTCAAGTTGGAATATTTTCCACTTAAATTAAACTAACTGCTGATTTATGCAATCAAGGCAAAAGCTGGAATAAGTTACATGGTCTTTTAAGGTAATCACTTAAAAATATCTAACATAAATGGAACTGCTTGCTTAAAATAGACAAAAAATATTTTATTCAGAAAAGTAACTCCTTCAGATATAACCATCAGTATTGAAGCACAAAGCAAGCTGTGCTTTCCATCATCATCCATTTGTTCACATGCAATATGAGATATGAAACACTTTTAGGAATGTTTTTTCCACAATGTTTATTTGGTTTCATTTATTTATGACAGCACAGGATACAATTGTTGTTGGAGATTCTTGGACACCTTTGCACCTTGCATTCTTTGATATTTTATTCCAATACTGGAAGCAAAGGGATCTGAATGACAAATATAAGCATTCAAAATGAGTTGGGAAACTTGTCTTTAATACTTGGATTTTGCCAGGCACTGTGCCCAGCCAAGAAAACACTCAACACATCCCTGTCTGAAAGTGTCACAGTTTTACACAGGGAAATGTCTGTGGGCCAAACATATCACCAAAAAATTGAAACACAAAACTGCCAGAATTTTCTTTTCAATAATAACAGAAATTAAGTAATTGTTAAATGAGAATGCTAGAAAAAGTCCTCAGGTGCTTTACATTATATGAATGGGTCACAGTGTTACAGGGTTAGTGATGATCTTGTAAGCTTGGATTTCAAACCCAAATAAGTAAAAAAAAAAGTCATACAAACTTTCTGGATGTCAAGGTTGATGTTTTTGTGGGTTTTATTTTTTTAATGTGTTATTCTAATGAATTTTGCACAGAAAAATTATTTTCACAGGTTATCTCACATAAAGTAATTTAAATTATTTTTCTCTTGCTGTTCAACAAAATTGCTAAAAGTTATTTCTAAACAAGACAAAAAATTATAAAGCTGTTTAGTGCCAAAAAAGTTCAGCTCAAGAAGTAATTTTCTGTTCCAAGAAGCAGGAAATTGGATCCACTTTGATTTGCTGAATAAAAAGGCAGAGCCTGCTGGAAGACTTCAGCTTTTTATTGTTTTTTCCATCATTGCAGAAGTGCTTCAAAAGCCATAATGAACCTTTTAACTCTGAATAATTTCACCCAAGTGCTGTTTGCTTCAGGACAGACTCTGCCCTCTCTTGCACCTTGGTGAGTGTGCTCTGGGCTTGCAGTGAAATTGTTTCCAATGATTCCAATTCCCAGTGATTGGCTCTTGGAAAGGCTCACAGCTGATAGTGTGACAGAGGAAATTGAAACCTAAATACCACCTTTGTTACAAGTTTTGACTCAAGAGAGCACCATCCATTTTATGCCTACTTCATTTTTTAACAGACTCGTTTGTGTGGTTGTCAAAACCAAACTAAAGGCACAGTGTGTCTGCCATGCCAAACACAGTAATTCTTTCAAAACTTGCTTTTCCAGTAATGATGCTATTCTTCCTCTCCTTTTTTTCAGGAAATGGCTGTTTTAGAAGGCTATGATGTGTGTTAGCAACAACTTTGTGAATAGTTATTATTTTAAGCAATAGTTCTTCTATTTATTGCTCAAAATAGAGAAAAACATTCGAATTTCATGAAGTGAAAAAGTGGTGCTGCTGCCTCAGTGTAGGGACCCTTCAGTTTGTGGCATCAGAGTTTAGGAGTTTATTTTCCACAATAAAGGCCAGCATTTCTAAGAGGAAATGACATAGTAAATTACTAATAAACTTGATTCAAACACACAGAACCTGTAATTATAAGGAGTGAGGTATCTGACATGAGAGGACCTTCCAATCCTGAAAACAAAAGGAAAATCACAGTAATACAAAAAACATGCAAACTCTGAGACAGAACACAATCCCCATCCCAGCTGGTGCTTATGTGGTGTGCCTGATCTGCTGGCCATGTGAAACTTAGAAATCAGTAATTATCCCTGACCCCCACGACTGATATAAAAGACTTTCAGACTTTTTTAAGTCTTTTAGACAAGCAGGGGGGTGGCTGTGTGCTTGGAAGGAGCAGGGAGGTTGAATGGCTCAGCTCAGAAGAGGTCAGTGTTGATTTTACCTGTTAAACTTTTATAAAAATATTAGTTTTGGAGTGCTCTGAGGGAGTTGATTGGTATTTTCTGCCTTGTCTGTGTTGTCAGAGCATTTGTTGGGCTGCTGCTGGCCAGCCCCTGGGTCAGGCTGTGCAGGTTGGTGGCCTGGCTACCCCGGGGCTGTGCTTGGGCTTGTGGGTCTGCACAATGAATTAAATATAAATATTTTACACTTGAATTTTCTGCTGTCTTAAGAAAGTGGGAGTAGTTCTACAGTTACAGGCTCTGGGCTCTTTCTTCACGGCAAGACCAGGCAGGGATGGGTCTGTAGCTGAAATTCAGCTGTAGTTCAGATTTCCATGGATTTTGCTGTGCCATTTTTCCCACTATTTCTTTGCTTTCCTCTCACCCTGTGAACTGAGCTGCTTCAGAAAACATGGACTCACAGCTTGCTTCCCTTTGTGAGGGCTTTGAGAAGCAAAAAACGAGTTAAAAACCGAAGTAAAAAGCTCATTCTGTATTTGTGGCCAGGGCAATAAAGCAGGTGGAGAGACTGGGATGGCACTGTGTGTCACTGGTGTCACAGGAGAGGGGGGGTGAGGGAGAGAACTTCCCTGCAGGAGATGCCTGGTGGCTTTGTAGGAGCCTCTAATCACCTCTGGTTTTCCTGCCCTTTGCTCTGCTCTTTACAAGGTGTGTGTGCAGCAGGGCACAGGCTGGGTTTCTGTGGTGGGCTGGTGGATCCCAGCTGCTCCAGTCTCTGTTCCCAGCACAGGCATCTCCCAGCTTGCAGCTGCTGTGCCTTTGCAGCTGGGCTGCACCCTGGCAGTTAAATGTTGGATGTTTTGTACAGGCTGTGAGAAATATTACCTGCTTCCCCAGGCTGACAGGGCTGCAAAGGAAACATTGGTTAGTGTGATTCCTTGTTTTCTCTACTTTCTTTGGTCTTCCTTATGCATTGCATCAAGGTAAAAAGGTGGCATGAGATGGGAGGGTGATGAATTTGTCTATTAGCTTCCCTGAGGGGCTGTCACACACACCAGGGCTGCTTTTGAGCAGATCTCCTCCAGGGTCCTAGCACTTTTCCTGACAGTGAAACCTCTCATCTGAAGCTCTGCTGGTGCTTTACAAACATCCTTTACATGTCTCAATGCCCAAGAGAAGACAATGATTGTGTCTTATCTGGTTATAACCTCTGCAAATTTAAAAAAAACACAGATGTGTAAGGGCAAGGTGATTCTGTCACATGTGTGGGTGGTACTGGGGCTGTGCAGCCACTGCTGACATGAAACTGGTTTAGAAACCATCTCTTCCCTCCCATTGCTGCCATTCCTCCCCTGTCACAGAAACACAGAATGGTTTGTGTTGGAAGGGACCTCAAAGATCACGTAGCTCTGGCTCAGTGCCATGTGGTTGGTAAGAAAAATCTCATTCTAGGCCCTTTTTTTTGGGTGTAGCAAACATTGGTCTTTCAATGAGCTGTTCATTCTTAGACTGCACTTTTTAAATTTGGTGTGCTCATGGTTTGAAGCATGTTGCTCATGCCAGTGCAGCTTTCCATAGCACTCAGCACCAGCAAGCCACGAGAAAATTTGGATGTCATTTTTACATTGTGAAATAATCAATAATAATGTCATTTTTACATTGTGAATAGAAATAAGATAATTGTATGGCATGTCATGGTAATGTGTGAAAAGATGAATCTAATAGACCAGGCCTGCCCTTTAGTTTGAGCTTTTGAGAAGCTGTTTGCTGTTTTTTGCTGTGCTTTCTGTGTGGCACAGTGAGAGGTGGCAGCTCCAGGAGCTCATGTCCGAGGAGCAGTTGGATCAATGACAAACTCTGCAGCCCTGGGTGGTTCCAGAGGCTCACAAGTGCAGCAGGGTCAGCCCTGGCTGGGCTCACAGCAGAGATCAGAGTGAGCTCAGTGCTGTTGGAGCTCCTGGGGATGTAGAGAGTGGCTGAGACAAGCCTGGAAGTGAGTAAATGGGGTCTGACATTTGACACAATGAATAAATGCGATTAAGGATTAAAAGAAGTTATTGAAGAGGAAAAGGATCTCTCATGCTGATGAAATCAGTCTAATACAATGCAAACAGCATTGCTGGGATGTGCTTTGGCTGTGGCTCAGTGATACATTCCATGTTTGTGGTGGGAATGGGGTGGCCCTGAGGGAATTGGGAAGGATTCTGTGCTGTGCAGTGGCAGCTTTAACAAAAATTGGCAGCTCCTCTGCACCTTGGAGCACTGCAAGACAAATCTGCCTGGTCTGGTACAACACATGGCACTTTTGAACTAATATTTTTTTTTCTATTTCTGAAGAATTTCTTCCATATTTGCTTACCTTCCTTTAGTTTTGCCTAGAAAATATCCCAACAAACCCCCAGCCAACCCTAAACAAAACTACAGTTGTGATTTCTGGAACCTGAATTACTTACTAATGGATGGTGAACAGTGATTTCTCTGTAATCACCATATTTAAGTGTCTGTGACTATAATGTTGTGTGATTGTACCTCTAGGAAGTAAAAGATAAAAGTAACCTACCAGAATTCCCACAGGTTTAATCCTGCTCTTCTGGAATTCTTGGAAATACTGCCTCTGATTCAGCCTTCCACAAGATTGTGGCTTTCAGGGGTGTTCTCTAGGTTGTTATGGTTTTGTACAAAAGTCTGAATAGTGGGCCATGTATTTATTTTTTTTCCAATCCCCTGTGTGTATTTAGGTGTATTTCATAATGTTAAGTTGAAATAAAACTAGCCTTGCTAATACTTAGGTCTCAGTGTATTTCCTCAAAAAAGCCCATAAAAACCCACGAATAAGTCCAAACTATAAATTAGATTTGAGGGCAGAAATATTTTAGATAAGAAGTATTTTTTTCAGGCAGTCCTATTAAGGGTTGGAAGAATTTTCTTCATTTAATTCAATCTGGGAAAACAAACAATAGCCTGCAAGCATCCTTTTTCCTACCCAAATGGCCCTTCTGCCTTTGCAAGGTAATGTGCCTGTGGTTTTAGGGAGAATTAAGCCTGGAATTCTGCTAGGAGAGTATCCAAACATTTCACTGTAGTCTCTTGTATTGAAAACCAGATCTAATTATTTTTACTTACAGATGTTCTTCCTCCTTATGGGAGGCACTGCAAGATAAATTGTAATTTATCTTATCACTGCAATTAGTAGATTGTTTTAATTCTCACACCTATCCACTATTAAATGACTTTTTATTAATGCTTTTGAAATCCTTTTAGTAATGTTATCTCCGTTCTTGTAGCTTACCAGCCAAGAATATGAAGCAGTTCTCAATAAAATTCTGTTTTTCTCAAACTATATCAATATGAAAAGAATTTAATAAGGGACTAGTCTTGGGATGTTTGCTGTAATAAGCAAGCTTAGTTTCATTAACAGGAAATTAAAATTTAATGGCAGAATCCATGACCTAAATTCTTTAGAGTGTGTGTAGTGATACACTTCTGTGCAGGCAACTTGACTGGATCTAGTCCAGGTACTCCTAGGTTTTATGGCAACTGATTGATAATTAATTGTCCACAATTAATTGTACCTTAGGATTGGGTAGTTCTTGGTAAACATGTTTCTGGGGGTTTGAAACTGAACTCTTCAGAGGAATATCACCCTCCATGAGAATGCCAGCTGTTCAAGGAAGAAACCAAGAGGCCAGTTTGGACACTGGTTCAGGCAGGGTTTCATTGTAGAAGCTGGGGTGCAGTCTGAAATGATCAAATGTCCCCAGACAGATTCATCAATTCCCTTGCAGAGTCTGATGCATTTGCTGAACTTGATTTAGTCCCTGGAAAACAGCAATGTGAGGAGCTGCTTATGTAAGTAAGTTTAGCATCTGTGCTTACATTAGTTAGAAAAAAATTAGGAAGGTTATTAATGCTTCAAATCACTGCCTGAAATTAAAAGGGAAAAAAAAAATAGCTCATAATGGCACATCCATGCTGTGGTGTAATTATGTGCATCACCCTTTCTCTGATTAAATGCAATTCAAGCTTCTGTTAAAAAGAAACAAAGAAAAAAAAAACCATAGGACATTTACAAACCTCCCTAAAATCTCTACACCTGTTTCTGGTTTATCAACTGCTGGAACCAGAGTCCTACAGACCTTTGGGGCAAACAGCAGCCCCAAATATGCAATATCTCCCTGCTTTATTTGGGGTGCTGGTAACTGCAGCATTAAACCCACAGGTATTCCATGGGTTTCAAGGCCTCTGCAGCTCAGTGATCTCGTTCTGGAAATGGGAGCAGCTGGTTCATGCCTCCTCCAGGGTTCTGTGTCCTCTGTACCTGCAGACCATGTGTGAGAAGGGATGATGGGGTGGCAGCTTTGCTCTTCTCTGGACCTTGCTTTGTGCCCAGCTCTGCATTAGAACTCCTTCCTAATGTGGACAAAACTGTGTCATCTCCCTTCTCTACAGCAGGGTGATCAGAAATTCAAGCTCTTGTTCAGTGGGTGGTGTGTGTTTTGTGTTTAAGTTAACAGCCTTGCATTTTTATATCAATATTCTCAATGTAATTATTACTTTGTCACTAAATTGAAGAGCAACGGTTTTCTGGATGTGGGACAAATGTACTTTATCTCTTAAATTAATTAGCAGGACACTGCATAAAAACCAGAAATAACTTAATAAAGGAGGGACTCCAGATGGCTGAAGGTGGAGTCAGGCATTCAGAACATTCCACATCCTAATTGCAATACCATGCACAGCCATACGTCCTGGGGCTTTGGGGAATTTACAGATGAGCTGCACTACAATCTGCTGGGAGGCAGAATAGTCACAGGGCTTTATTGTCACAGAAAAAGCAAAATGTCTATTGAAGAAAACTAATTGCTGACAGTTTTTGATCTGGCTTCGGTGAATGATACATTT
Organism: Buphagus erythrorhynchus; assembly: GCA_013400855.1. Lineage (NCBI taxonomy): Eukaryota > Metazoa > Chordata > Aves > Passeriformes > Sturnidae > Buphagus > Buphagus erythrorhynchus. The sequence continues at coordinate 19,001 of VZTT01058610.1, read as the reverse complement.
GTTCTGCCCTGTAGATTCTTGTTTCAAAAAATAAAGTACACACATGCAAATAGAAACATATTGCTCCAATCTCCATGGCATTTATGTACAATTTCCCTCCAGTGACTCCAAGCTCTTTGTCAGCACAGGTGTTTAGCTGGCAGTGGGATTTTTCCAAAGGTTCTCTTTCAATGCAGCTCTGGTGAGAGACCCTGCATTGCACAGCCCAGGTCCTGAATAACAAACTAATGTGAGAGGCTTTAAATTCTGTGCTTCAGCACACCCCTCTCTCCTTTCAGGGGGCAGCCAGAGAACAGAGTGGTCCAGTTTCTCCTTGGGGATGTTCTGGGATGCTGCTCTCAGGTGAGAGCAAAGAAAGAGCTGTAATTCAGGACTCTGACCCAGAAACACCTGCAAAAGAGAAGGGAATGCCCAAACACCTGTTTTTGATCTCCAGTGGTCACTGTAGCTTGATTTAGTTCACAGTATTTTTATTCTTTTGCCTTCCTCTTGCTGAGGAAAATCCAGCAGGCAGTGTCAATATGACCTTCAAGACTTCAAATATCCACTCCTAACTGACTTAAAGTCAAATTACAGCCTGGCTGCAAAGGGCTCACCTGTGTACTTAAAATAGGGGGGCTTATGTCAGAATCTAGTTTCCAGAATTATTCAAGGCACCCCCATGCAGAGATATGCAGAGTAATTACTTGCTGATAACTCAGTACTAGCAATGTATTCTTGGTAAGTCACTTACAAGTGTAGAAAAGTTTGTACTGCAGTTCAGTGGCTTCTCCAGGAAGCAAGGGGATCTGGGGCTTCTGTGAGCTTTAATTTTTTTGATAATTTTAATTAAAATTTTAAAATAATTTTAAAATTTTTTTAAAGCTTTAATTTTTTTTCCCTATGAACCCTCATTATTAATTCCCTGCCCAGTGAAAAGCCATTTCTCAGTTTTTTCAATGCTAATCTTGGGGCAGTGGAGAGTTCCTGCTGAAGGAAGGGCACTTCATGTGTCACAAGAACTGGAAGGTCATCAGTCTTGGAAGGGTTGTGCATGGGCATTGAGGTTGTATGAGGGAATTCAGCAGCCAGACAAAAAGAAAATGTGTTTGTAGTGATTAATTAGCTGTGTTGGATTTTGCAGATATGATCCTCTGCTTTGGTT
>VZTT01058610.1:0-17653 GCA_013400855.1 Buphagus erythrorhynchus | reverse complement strand
GCCTGGCTGCAAAGGGCTCACCTGTGTATTTAAAATAGGGGGGGTTATGTCAGAATCTAGTTTCCAGAATTATTCAAGGCACCCCCATGCAGAGATATGCAGAGTAATTACTTGCTGATAACTCAGTACTAGCAATGTATTCTTGGTAAGTCACTTACAAGTGTAGAAAAGTTTGTACTGCAGTTCAGTGGCTTCTCCAGGAAGCAAGGGGATCTGGGGCTTCTGTGAGCTTTAATTTTTTTGATAATTTTAATTAAAATTTTAAAATAATTTTAAAATTTTTTTAAAGCTTTAATTTTTTTTCCCTATGAACCCTCATTATTATTTCCCTGCCCCGTGAAAAGCCATGTATCAGTTTTTTGATGCTAATCTTGGGGCAGTGGAGCGCTCCTGCTGAAGGAAGGGCACTTCATGTGTCACAAGAACTGGAAGGTCATCAGTCTTGGAAGGGTTGTGCATGGGCATTGAGGTTGTATGAGGGAATTCAGCAGCCAGACAAAAAGAAAATGTGTTTGTAGTGATTAATTAGCTGTGTTGGATTTTGCAGATATGATCCTCTGCTTTGGTTGACTTGGCTTGGGACCCAGGGAAGTCATGGTTGCCACTGGGATACCTTTGTCAGTGTGGAAAAAGACTGAATGCACAATTTATATGAGAAATAGAAGCAGTTGTGCATGGATTGACTGAAATGGAGCACAGGCTGTGCCTCCTGGCCTGGGCTCAGAGGAGAATAAATTTTGGCCCAACAGGGCTGTGAAAGGGTGGGAGCATTCAAAGCTGGGAGACCAGAGGTATCAGGAGTGTCTCCAGCTCAGTGAGTTAAAATCACAAAATAATTTGGCTTAAAGGGACCCTCAAAGGTCCAGCCCCCTGCAATGAGCAGGGACATCTCCAGCCAGACCAGGATCCTCAGGGTCCTGTCTGACCTGGCAGGGATGGGGCATCCACCCATCCTGTGCCACAGGTTCATGGAGTAATCTTGACAGAGTAACAGTTTATACCTTCTCCTCTAAGCAAAATAAAGCAAAACTTGCAATAACAAGTTTACACTTTGGAGAAATGGTTTATTTGCAATATTAATGTAGAGGCTGCATAATGTACCAGGGGAGCACTGCCAACACAAATTTGACAAAAGAATGAGTGTGGATTATAGGAATAAAACTATTCAACCTCCTCTTGGCACCTGCTATAATCCATCAGACCTCTGGGAAATTCAAATGTATAAGCAACTCCTGGAACAAAACAATCACTATTGCTTTCCTATTTTAAAATTTCATGTGCCTAGTCACGAGGGGGAAGAAAACAAAAGATCTGAAAATGGTTACAGATTTATCTCCTGCCTTATTTAGGCAGCTCACGTCTCGGATGGGAGCGTTTTAGTGCTGAAAATTGATTTCTGGACAAAACGGGGATCAAAGAGGTAAAAATTGGAACTCAAACCATGTTTTCATCATCAGCCAGACTTGAGGCAGCTGCATGGTGGGAAGGCTTAGCAGCAGCCTGAGCTGTGCCTTGATGATATGATAAACCTGGCTCTTCAATGGGTGATGGAGGATCAGAAATGCTGTGCCTGCCTGACACAGAGCTCTGATCAGGGAGAACTTGCTTGGAGGGTTGAAGTTTTGTTTAAAGGAATGTTTATGGATTACTTTGGAATGGGAAGGCTTTGTGCCACGCCTGGAGCTTTGTCAGTGGGCATAAATTTGACAGAAAGGAGCATGAAATTCAGGCTGTGCTCTCTGACTAACTAGAAATGCAGTTTGTACACTTGGTAATACAGGGGTGTTATTTATTTTTTAAAATAGAGATATTTGCTATTTCTTTTAAAGGGACATGCTTAGTTTTAGGGGGATGTTTTTTCAAAGACTTATCTGAAAGCTGGAGCTGTCCAGGGAAGGGTGAGGAAGCTGGGGAAGGGGCTAGAAAACACATGAAGAGCAGCTGAGGGTGTTTAGTCTCTATTAAATGACACAGGATTTCCAGGGAGATTACACATGAACCTTGTGAAAATGTCACAATGTATTGCATGGAATCTATGACACACGACTTTGAAAGAAGTTAATTTCATTACAGAAATCAGTGCAAACTCTCTCTCTATATATGTATTTATGCATGTTAACTGTGCTCCTACATCTACAAGTTTTCAAGATCTAGAGACATGGTCGAGTCATAGGCAGGAAAATTCTTTTGCAATGATAATAATAATAATCAAAGTTGCCTTCCCAAAGCAACAAGCTACTTTTATTTTTTGCTGTAGAAAAACATACTGGTTACAGCAGGAAACAAAATGCTAATAGACTGAAGATTCTTGATCTCAGTTATTAAATAAATACCTTATTCAGCTGATCAAAACCTTTATTGTAAGAATAGTGAGATGTATTTTTTTTAATTCCAGGGTATGTAATTATTTTTAAGTAGGTGAATGAAATCTGTAGTAAAAATAACCCCATACAGAAGGAGTAGCAGGTATGGTGTTATTTGTTTCTCTCTGTCTTCTGTCAATCAAGAAGTCTATCTCAAGTGAATCAGATTCTGGTGAAAACACTCCCAAAGTGACAGAACCTTTCCTCTCTAGTTCTTCCTCCATTGCCTCTAGATGAGGCAATGTTTCTCTCATCCTCTTTGTGAAAAAAGCTCTGATTTATCCTCAACATCATTAGGTGCTCATTTTTATTTTGTCTGTATCCAGTTCCTGTTTTCTCAAATGACTGTATTAAACCAAAATGTTAATTGCATAGAGGTGACCTCTGATAAGCTTGCGTGCTTTTAATTTCCTCTACCCTGTTTATGAGCTCTTCCTTACAAAATGTCTGGGAAAATAAAAATCTGAAGTCTGGGAAAATAAAAATCTGAAGTCTGGGAAAATAAAAATGCTCCAGAGGTGAAAGGATGCCTTCTCAGAGGGAGTGGTGTCCTCCAGACCCCCAGGGTCACCAAGAGCTCTGCTCTGACTGTGCTGGCACAGCTCGAGAGGATCTCTGAGTAAGGGAAGCATTTAGAGCCTAGCTCAATGCCAACTGCAGTTTTTGGGAATTTCCCACATCCTCGAGTGTCTGAGGATCTGCCTCTTAAGCCAAATCACTTGTCACCTTAAAATCCAATACAGCAGAGCATCAGGCTGCAGCTGCCTGTCCTCAGACCTTGGATGTGTTGAGCCACCCCAAAGTTGTCCTGGTGTTAGCAGAGTTCCCTGGTTTTCCTCTGGCCCCTTCTGCTCCTATCCCCCCTCTGGGCCTTGCCCTGCACACAGTGGTGATGGCTTGTGAGAGAAAACTGACTCCTTTTAAGAACTCAGTGAGCAAATACTGAGCTGGTACAGACTTTAATGCTGTTGAGATGAAGCCCCTGAGGCCACGAAGTGACCTATGGCTCAGTGTTCTTGCCTCCACTTTTTATACACTTAAAAGAATGCCATCTTTGGGAAGTGGAGGGGAAAAGATGTGATTCTCTGGTTTAATCACTGAAGCTATGGAAGAACAAGAACAATTGGGCTTGCTGAGCCCTTCTGGTGCTTTTCAGAGAATCTTGCAATTTATTTCTTGTCCTGTGACCTTGAAAGAATTTTAATATAATGTGCGTATGAAATTTATCTGTTGGTGTGTTGTCCTGTTCAAAACAAGCAGGATTGTTGTATGAAGCACCAGTTGTCTGTGGAGTGAAGTTGACAGGCTATAGTGTGTCTGGTTGTAGCTTAAAAATGGGAGCAGTTGCTAGAAACTGAAGATAAATTTCACCAGGGTAAAAGATTTGTGCCTTTATGGAGAGGCTGAGTTCCCTGCTATCTCCTTGATTAAATTAGACCTGGCAAGGATGTGATGAGGCTTTTGGGGGGAGAAAAACAGTTCCTGTAAGAAGTACAGGAATTCTTTTAAGGATAAGCCATTCAAAGGATTTATGAATTTAAAATTAATCTAATTATGGTAAAACTGGTACCAACTAAAGACTCAGTTGTCTGCTGAAACAACATGAACCAAAACTCGTGTCTCAGTTTTTTGCTATGGTTTTGTACACATGGATGTAAATAACCAAATAACTGGGTGGGAAGCATAATTGTCCCACTTGGGAACACGGTGCTGGGTTATCAGGGAGACATTTCAGCTCCCACTGTGGGACTCAGCTGAAGAGATGAGCAGACTGGGTTAGTTACATGTTTTCTTGGGGGATTTCCAGCCAAACAGTTGGTTACTCCATCCCTGGCTAGTTTATCAATGTCTTTTTACACTGTTGATCCAGCCAGATTGCTCCCAGGCTCAGCACTTGTCTCCTCTTATGTGCTGCACCTGGCATCTTATGGAGAAAGGCTAGAAACAGTTTTCTTATCTAGGGAATCCTTTTATAAATAAAGCAAATTTAGGAAATAATTTGTGCCTTCAAACAGTCTGCTCTGTTCAACCACTGCTTGTGCCTTGTTCTGATAAATGTGGTCAACTCATCTGTCCCTCCTCTGTAAAGGCAGTGCATTTTACATCCACTGTGGAAAACCTGTATTACCTGGTGATAAATTCCAACAAATTCCAGAGGACTGTGATTTAAATCACATGCAGTTTAACAGTACCACTCTAAGCCAAGAAGTTACAAATGCAATTAAAAAAATTATTTATCATGAAAGACTACTTGCAATGCTATTTTTTCACACATCAGCCTAATCTTGCTGTACGTGGATTTCTAGCAATGGCAATTTTGCTCTGTATTTTGATTTACAGAGGTGAGAAGAAATACTGTCCTTGTTACTGCAAACTTTATAGTAGAGAAACTAGAGATAACTTGCCTGATTTCACCTAGAGATATCTCCAAGCAGTTAAGGGAAAATTATGTATTTCTGCCAAGCCATTAAGAGAATACTTTGTTAAAAAGTTGCCCTTGCCTAAGTCTTGTTTTTATGGAGCAATTATAATTAGTTAGGACTGCTCCAAGTGTCAGCCAGGAGTCAGGGTGCTTCAGGGAAATAAGTCCAACAAGTTTATTGCTTCCCAGTCTGGAGTGATGGCCTGCCTCAGCAACCTGCAGCATGCCAAATAGTTTCTGATGGGGATGAAAACTCAAATCTTATTACTTCTGAAGGTCACAGCATATTAAATGTATCACAAATATACATAAACAGCTGTAAAATGCAAATTCACTTCCTCTGTCAAGCAAAATTTCCTGTAATATATTTCTAGTTGCTTTCTTTTACTTGACTTCTGCTGAAATCAGGTCTGTAAGATTTATTTATGGAGTGGCTGAGCTGGTGTCCATTTGTTTTTTATTGTTTTATTTATTTTAAAGAGCTCCATTTACACCACTGAACTTTCCAGTTCTATATTTATTTATATCAGATAAAACATAGTGGGTTTTTTTCCCCTTTAGTGAGAAACAATATTGTTTTAATACAGCCTCTGCTTTTTTAATTGAATTCTACTTTATCATGAGGGGTGGCTAGCTATTGAATTGTGGCAGCAGCATGATGTGAGGTGCTGCTTTCCTCCCTAGATTAGAGGTTCAGATCTGCCTGTGACAAAGAGAAAAGATGCTCCAATGTATTGGTGCTGCCCACGTTAACAAATAGTGACTGGTGGCCCTTCTTGGACTAGAAGGATCCAGTCCAGGATACTTTTTTTTGTTTTGTCTTTCATATTTGTTGACTTAAAGCCCCAGGAGTGCTCTCTATATTACCTATAACCTTAGTGGTGTTTTTTTGCTGACAATAAAAGCTATTTTTCTCTTCCAAAAAATCTAGTTCTTTCCCAACATATTTTTCTCTCTTCTACTGAAAGAAAGAAGTCTGAAACTAAGAATTGCAGAGATCCTTAGAGAGGAAAAAAAATGCATAATCATAACTTATGACTGACTTCTTTTGTCTGAGTAGGTGTGATATATTTTATGGGTATTTAATCTTTCAATAAAATAATTTTCAGCTGCCTGAACTCACAAGAAATGGAAGCAAAATATATTTTGGTTTGATACTTAGATTTTTGAATACTTCTGGTTGACAGGATTATTCATGAAGGCCCTTGGAAGCTTTTCTGAGGCTGGTTTTGGTAGGCGTTGCCATTATTCACTAGGGTAAATTAGAATTAAAAACATTAGAGTTTGGGTTTGCCTTCCAATAATTTGTTTTTTTTAATTCTATTTTATGCTTGAGTTTGCTTTGGCTTGTTATAAAAATATTAATTAGTCTCTATCCTTTTTTTTGAAAGAACCCTCACAACCTGCAAACAGAACTGGAAACTCTAACAAGAAATTTCTTGTCTGTCTAAACCATGATTTATGAATATTTCTTTGTTTTTTATAAGTTCCAAACATAGGGCTGAAATTAATAATCTTTTATTTCTCTTCCATTAATGAAAGAAGGCTGTGAAGCTTTCATGCAGGTTTTGGTTTTGTGTTTGAAGACAACTAGAGAAATTTGGGCATTTAGAGCAATTTGCTACAGTGCACATCTTCCAGTCTCTAAAAAATGTGCAGGCAATCTTATGTTAATGAATGTAAATTTATAAAAAGCCAGGGTTTCTGTTGTTTCAAGACTTGTGTTGGAGAAAAGAACTGTTTCAGATGTTCCTTGGGAGCAGGGGAAAGGAGGGCACCTCAAGTCTTGCTTTATAAATGCTCAGGAGCTGAATGGTTGTGTTTAAGTACTCTAGTGTGAATTCCATAGAAGTATTTTATCCATTTAAGACTTAAATAAAGCTAATGTATGGAGGAATTTTCTCTGTCTGAAACTCCAGTTCTAAAACCAGGTTTCTAATGTAAGGCATCTCTACAGTCAGTGGAGAAAAACTGACCCTTGAGAAGTCAGTTCATCAGGAATAAGGTGGGGGGAAACCTCATCTGGTTGTGCCTCTCCCCCTGGATTATTTCTGGGGGTATGGAAGGAAGCAGGTGACACAAAAGCACTGGGTTAGTGTCTTCAGGCACTGGAACTAAGAACAAGAACAATTCTTCCCTAAATGAGCAGCTGCAGCTTGATGACTTCAGTGCAATTTCTGCTGTGGCCATTGCTCAGGAGCCTGATGTGCAGGTCAGATCTGATTTTAAATATGTAGTGACTGGCATCATAATGTTTCTTCCTGGTTTTCTACTGCAGCTGTTATCAAATAACTGAATTTTCTACCTCTGTGTCTGACTGCTGTCAAGGGGAACGGTCTGCCTGCCATGATTGATGGTAGCTTTTCCCATCACTGCTGCCTTCTGATTTCATTTTCCAGGCATGTCTACATCAAATTTTATTATGAAAGATTCCTGCTTTGTGATTTCATTATGCAGAGAGAAAGAAGAATTAAAAGCATAAGCACTTTTGTAATAAAGCAATATGTAGATTTCCAGGGTCATGTTCTGAAATGCTCACTGACTTAAAGAGTGCTTGAGGCAGAAAAAGGCAGCCTTGGAATTAGGAGTTTGGGCTCTGGAGAATCCAGCTGAGACCTCTGCCAGTACAAACAGGCAATCAGAAAAATATCTGCCCCAAAGGGCTTCAGATTTATAGACAACACAGGCAAGCTGTGCATTAGGAAAAAGCACAGGGAAAAGTCTGAGGGAATGTGATGTGGAAGTGACAGAGCCAGACAATGGTGGCACTTGAACCAGCTTATGTGGTGTCCCAAAGCCTCTGCTTCTCCCAGCTAAAGAGCTTTTGTTGTGGGACATGAGCAGCCTGGACCACCAGGACAGTGACATCCTTGTCCCCTGTGAGTTGTCCCTCTGCACCCAGCAGGGCAGGAGGGAGTGCTGAGGAGCTGTGCTGTCACCAGACATGAGCATGATGTTTGGTTTCTATCTGGCTCCCCAACCTGCCTCCCTTGGTGTGGGAGCCCTCCAGACCCTGCCCAGCCCCTGGGGCTCACCAGCTTTGCCCTCTGACCCTCCAGAGCTCCACTCCATGGATGGAGCTTTCCCTGCAGCTGGAGCAGAAATTCCAGGAAAGGATGGACTCAAGCAACAGAAAATAGAGCAGAGCTGTGGAAACAAAGTCAAATAACATATAGCCTGGGATTTCTAATGAGATTTGAAGTGTAAACTTGGCCAGCTTTCTGTGAAATGTGAGTTTTAGAGCTTCAGCTCCTTAAAGCTGTTATTTTTTTTTGAAAGTTGTAAATTAAGAGAAAAGAACAAAAACTTTAGAAACCAAGTGGTAAGAGTCACATAGCCAAATGCAGGAGGGGAAATCTGACCCTGTTGAGTCTCTCTGGCCTCTTCTAGGGGGTGTTGGCTGGGGGTCATTATATTCACACTGGTCTGTGATAAACAGTGACCCAAAGCAGAGGCAGGAGTGCTGCCAATGCCGTGCTGTGCTCAACACTTTGGATTCTGACTTCTATCATGTACCCAGCTCTGAACTGAGACTTATAACAGTCCAATAATTAATTTTGATGTTGGTTTTTTTGTTTTTTTTTTTTTTTTTTTTTTTTTTTTTTNNTTTTTTTTTTTTTTTTTTTTGATTTTACTTTCTATACCATAGGAAACAGAATTGATGACTTGGATATATGCACTGCACACGTTAGTCCCAGCTCATTTGCTGTCAGTAAATTGCCTCCTTGTTAAAGAAGAATGATGATGGCACAAATTACAGTTGATGTTGCATTGCAAATAACAAATATAATAGAGGAGCTTTGGCAATGATGTTGGATGTTCTTTCTCTGAAGTTTTAAGTGTAATCACTTAATGATGGTGATATGTGAATAAGGCAAGGGGAAATTTTATAATGGGACAGAGAAATAAGCTACAAGCACAGATGAGTTAGAATAGAGGAGGAATGAATTATCTTACCTATGAAACTGCCTCAGACTTGCTGAGTACCTCAGCTAAGCTGCCTTTTGCATGGTCTGTGAGAAAGATTTTTGGTAACCTGAGCCAAACTTGTTTATGCTGTTCAATATATATTTCTTGTATTTGTTTATTTGTTGTGCGTTATACATGCACCTTGTTCAAAACTGCATGGAACAGTCTCGTGCTAATAGAGTAAAAAAACCAAACTTTAAAGCCAAATGAGTGTTATGTCTGTAAATCCCATGCCTCTGAGTGATGCTGAGAGGTGCCAGAGGGCTCCCAGGAGGGTTAGAAGAGTGTTAATCTATGATCCTGGAAGATGTTTAGTCTTGTCAAGGAGCACAACCTCTCAAACAAGCTGTTCTTGAGAGTACCAAGACTGAAATTTTCATTCCTTAAACAAAGTGAAGATCCTTGTGGAGCAATCTGATTTGAGCAGCTGAGGACTTTAATAAATAAATAAGCTTGTTCTTTAGTCTTGTGATGCAGCTATCATGGCATTTAGAAATGGGCCTTTAATGACACATTGTGTCCCAACACTCCTAAATATTGAGTGAGAAGAGCATCAATCCACTGATCTGCCTGTCAGACACCTCTGACTAAATGCATCCTCAAATTAGGTGACCTCATACATTAGCAAGGTTTATTTCTGCAGCTGAATTCACAGCTCATTTGCTTACCACTCAAAGAAAAGGGAAGAAAACATAAAATCTAGCTTTTCTTCTTTTTTTCTTTTAAAGGAGTTCTGGCTTGTTGACCAAATTGTGTATTTTTTCCCAAATAAGAGTATTTAGTCACTGAGGTGGGACTGACAGAATAATAGTATTCATCTGACTATACATCTGAAACCACTTGAATTTATTCTATTTCATGGTGATAAAATACCCATATTCATGTACTTGTTTTCAATTTGTATGAGATAATGTCTCTCTTCCAATGCCAATCAGCAAATAATGATATCAGTGCATGGAATTAGCCCTGACCAAGAGGAACACTGTGTAGTCTGTTGTACAAATAGTCAGACTGATTCCTTCCTTCCTATTTTTTTTCCCAGCTCCCTTTAAGATGAAATTCTGTGAAGTATTAAACACACAGGGCTTATTCACTTGTTTGTGCTGGGCAAGTGAATTCAGGGCTTGTGGGAGATGCCAGATGGGCTCTGGGAGAGACAGAAGGACTCTGTGTCCCCACCAAGCAGCAGCAGTGTGTGTTTCCCAAATTGTGCTGCCAAGTGCCTCAAACCTGACCCACAGGTAAGGGGCTCATTTTGACACCCCTTCCCTCCATGTTTAATGGGTGAATATTAATGTCCTGAATATTCCCTTTCTTCCTGGTGTGCTACTGCTCAGCATGGAGGTTTAGATGCTGCTCCTCTTCAACCATCCTTTGAGACAAACATCCCCTGCTCTCCAGAAAAGATACAGCAATGATTGCACTGCTTGGGCTGCTTAAAAAGAAAAAAATAAATCCCCAAACAAAAACATAACCAGAAGGAAGAAGCCCCATAATTCATTTCCTGTTCAATCCTGAGTGGTTGAAAACAACATACATAAAACTCAGACTTTCTGACAGCTTTTCCCATTTTATATTGCTGTTTTTGGTGAGTAAAGAGATTAATTTCATAAATTTGTTCTGTTGTAGCCTGGTGTGGTGGGAAAACAAAAGTCTGTATTAATTTAAGACTGAAATTTCTTCTTGGGTTAATAAAAACTTTCCAAACCACAATATTCTTAACTGGAGAGTTCTTAGTGGACTGTACAGGGTCAAGGTACTGGCTGATTTCAGTTTAAGCTGAATTTTAGTTTAATTTGTTCTCCAGTTGTCATCAGTTGAAAAGGTTTAATGAATGTGGGTGAAATTGAGAGCTACACTGCATTTTCCTGAGGAATACTTGTATAAATATTAGCAGTGACTCTGGTTTGTTGCTGCATATTTTGTGCAGCCCATTTGATAAAGCTTAGCAGAGTGGATTTGGTTTTCACTTTGTGACTTGCTGAATTTATCTTGAGAATGAAATGCCAGCAGGAAAATTTCTCAGGTTCTGCTTTTTGGTGATTTTCATAATGTTTTTTAAGTTTGGAGGAAGATGATTAATTTGGATATTTGGGCAGAAAACAAAAGCTTCAAGGGAAACAAATTGGATTACATCAGAGGATTGGAGGGGAGCTTTATTTCAGACAGAACAAAAACTGTAATTATGTATTGTTTTATCTATTTCATGGCATAGAACTTTCTGAATAATCACAGCAGGACAATCAATCATGGCAGGTATTACAATCCAAACCAGACTTAGCAGTTTTCTTTCTGGAATATGCCTTCTTGGTCAGATAATCCTTATAAAAACCAACTACAGGATGCCTACTAGAATTCCAAAGGATTGGTATGTGAGTGTGTGTAGGAAGTCAGCTGAGTTTGCAGCAAATTCTTTATTGTAAAAACATCTATGCATTAATTAGTTAGTCAGAAAATGTCAGTGTTCTTCATGGGAACAACTGAGGTAAATCACAGAGTCAGAGAATGGTTTGGATTTGAAGGAACCTTAAATATCCTTAAAGTTCTAACCCTCCTGCCCTGAATTTGGAAGGGGTTAATCCTTTGCAGCCCACTGTGAATATTTTAGGCTTAGTTTTTTTGTCTTCAGTGCACAAGCTCATATGAAATTATAGAAGCAAAGCAATATATTGACTTCCCTCTGAGCACAGAGCTTTGAAATAAGCTTTTACACCCAGGTGGCTCAGCCAGCAGAATTCAAACAATAGAGACATCTTGGGCTGCTAGATCAATGTCTCATACTAATGAAGTTTGTTTGAAATACTATGAGGGTGAATCCTAAAATTCAATCTGTTTGTCTTTAGGCTAGAAAAAGGTAGAGTTGAACATTCATCCTTCGTGCCTCTTTTTTTGGTGTTTAGCTCTTTCTGTTAATTATAGTTTCAGTCTTGTTAATTATGATTTCAGTCTTACAAGGTCCTGAAGCTGCTGTTGGTTTGGTTGCACAGTGTAAAAGAAGAGAGGGCAAGAATCAGCCCTGAGATGCTCTTGCCCTGCTGTCCCCAGAGCAGAAAAAATTGAAGAATTAAAGGGTGTGGAGGAATGGAAGTGAATTGGGAGGAAAGGAGAAATGAGGGAGCACTGTCTGTGTCCTGAGGGAACCTGCTCAGAATTCTTCTGACAAAGCCAAATTTCAGCCCCAAGTGGCTGTTTGAATTTGAAATGTTTTTGTTTTGAGGCATTGTGATCTCAACTAAAGCTTCAAATCCAGGGCAGGACTCTGCTTTCCAGACAAAAGTCTTGACAAACCTTGGGAGAGGCTTGGTGCTTCTCTCCTTATCTCATGCTGGGGATCTGGGTGGGGTTTTGGCTGAACAGAACACACTGGGTCTGCCTGGGAGGGAGTTCATTTTCCCCTCTGCAGCCCTCCCAGTGCTGTGCTGTGTGTGGACAGCTAGGAAGGTGCTGAGAGCACCCCAGTGCTTTGGAGCAGTGTCAAGGCTCTCTCCAACATTCCTCACTTGGGGGTGGACAAAATCCTGGCAGGGGACACAGGCAGGACAGCTGACCCTGACTGACCCAAGGGATCTACCTTATCACAGGATATCTGCTCAGCAGTGGAAGCCAAGAAAAGGGGAGTGTGCATGTTTATTATTACAACATTTGTCTTCTGGAGTGATTGCTATGGGTACTGCAGCCCTCCTTCCCAGGAACTGGCTGGACATTGCCTGCTGGGGAGTACAGAACAAATCTTTTGTTTTGCTTTATTAAACTGCCTTTGTCTTGACTCATGAGGTTGTTTTTTTTCCATCTTATTTTTTCTGTCTTGCTGAGGAGGGGAGTGATGGAGCAGCTTGATGGGCAACCAGCAGCAGCCAAGGTCAACTCACCACACAGAAAAGCTGAAAAGAAGGGGGAAAATGACCATTTTAACTTGTGTTGTGATGAGACTTTAAACACTTTGAAACTTCAAATTAGAGGCAAGCCTGCTCCTCCTGCCTGACTTTGTCACCTTAAAGCCTCCATCATTANGCACCTGAGTTTGTCCCGACCGTCCCTGCTCAGCGAATTCCAGCAGAGTTTCCTACAGAGAAGTTTCAGGAATGTGCTTCTGACAGAGCTGGTGTGACCTGCTCTTGCAGTGCTGAGTGTGCAGTTACCTGGCCTGTCTCCATGAGCTGGAGAGAGCAGGTGAAGCTGTGCTGCCCAGCTACCAGGGCATGGGCACTCAGTTTTGGAGCCACAAACTTAACTGAGGAATCTTTGTTTCACAGCTTGCCCAAGGACACACACAAATGATCCTGGTACAAATAGGAGCAGGGATCAAGGATGTGCTTTAAAAGGAGCAGAAGCAAGACCCTACAGCCTGCCATGGGCATGGAACTGTGGAGGTTGATGTGGATTAACTCTGATCCCAAACTAGGGACTGTATTTCTGCTGGCACTGAGTATGCCTGAAGAGGAAGCCATGAAAAAAGCCCAGACCCACCTTATCTTTTCCAGGCAGCCCATGTGCATACAGCCCACATGAAATCCACCTTGCAGGTGGGTTCTGATGGCTCTGGAGGAGGCTGCAGCCCAGCTGCACCTTGGGGCAGGCTCTGTGTGCTGTGGCTCTCAGCTCTGCTTGGCACAGCTGCTTCAGAGACAAATGTTCAGTCTGAGCCAGGAGCAATGGCAATAAAACACCCAGGGGCTCTCTCAGAGGTGCAGATGTAACTCTTCCCTTGCTTGCACAGCATCACTGCTCCTGTTGGTCAGATTTATGGGGTGTGTGAGGCAGTTTTCCCTGGAAATAGCAACAAGAACCTGTAGAACAAGCACCTAGGGAGGGAACCTCTCCTCTGGTGCTGCCTGTGGTGTGGGAAGGGGCTGTGCCATGGGGTGTGACAAGAAGGGATTATGACTGTGGGAGGACATTGTAGCATGACCCCTCTGGTGTAAATGGAGCCAGCACTGAGTCAGCCAGCAGGAGAGCCTGGGGGGAAAAAAAATACCTTCATTTCTTTGGGGTGCAGTGATGACCATAATGAAGTTTGCTCACAGGAGCTCTGCAAGTGTTGGCTGCTTTGATGTGCATGAAGGGCTTTGGAGATGGAAATGTCTGTAAATCCTGACGTTGTTGATGGTGACAATGCTGGTTTAGAACCGAGGTGGAATTAGGGACTTTTTTCTTGGGGTAATGCACTCAATTTTGCTTTATTGTTCTGTCAGGTTTTACCCTTCAGCGTTGCTGTGCTGTGTCTCATAACTAGAATTACAACATCCACAGCAATAACTATTATTTCCTCAGTTCCTACTGGAAAAAGTCTGTGTAATGGCCTCTGAGGATAATGTTTCTCCCAAACCCTGCATGTTACCAGTTTACACAAAATTGGGTCTAAACACTCTGGGTTTTTCAGACTGTTGAAATACAGATCCTTTTGAATGCAACGAGATGGGAATTTAATGGCAGAAAACATCAACATTTCAGTTTTTTATACAGTATTAATGGTCTTAGCTGGGGCAATGCCAAAGCTAGATATCTATATATATTTAAAATAGCCTGTTACCATTTTAATTGCTTTTGCCAGACCTTAAAACACATCCTAGTTTGAAATCCTGCTGTCTCTCCAAAATCTGCAAATCATGTTTAAGAAAGATAAAGCAGGGATGCCAAAAATCACTCTTCAATGCAAAAATGAATTGAAAGGAAAGGAGCAGGGTGAGAGGAAAATGTTAACTGTTGTTAATTAGAGATGCCAAGGTGAGACCATGGGCTGAGTGCTGCTGGCAGGGGAGCAGAGCTCGAGGGCAGCACCTGGAGCAAACAAATGTGTGAGCAAGTTGTGCATCTCTTACTGCCTTCCTAGGGGAGAAAAGGGTGGGGCTATCACAAAAGGTATTTTGCTTCATTTTAGAGTTTACTTCACTTGAAAGGCAGCACAGAGTTTTGAACTGTTCTTTTGAATAAGCTATTAAACACCACAGGGGCACTTTTGACTTCCACAGATGTGGGCAGCATGAAACCATTTGGTATTTGGGTTTTTTTGGCATGTTGGTGGTGTTTGTTTGTTAAACATCCCTGTGACTTTAAACAATGTACTTCAGCCATCTGCATCTCCCTTCTTTGATCCACTTTATTAGGACACAAACTTTAGTGAGTACTTTGTTGTGCTAATGAAATCTGAACCATATTTCCTTATGTTAATTTAACTGGACTCTTTTTTTTTTTTTTTTCCTAAATATCCCATCATTGTGTAAAGTAGATACAAAAATTCCTTTCTACTCCACCTGAATTCTTCGTGTTTTAATTTACTGGAACAATACAACAAATATTGTAGCTCTTAGATTCTGAGGAATCAGAATCACATCACTCAATTCAACTTACAGTGACAGCTGTGCATTTCTTTATTGGGAAATATATTTTAAGCACTTGGGGAATAGCTTACACAATTTTTTAAAGCCGTGCCTGTTATATATATTTTTTTTTATTTAAGGTCTCAACAAAATTCCAGGTTGTCTAGTAAGGTATGTTGATTTAATAGTGACTAAGAGTGTGCCTAAATTTGTTTCTGTCTCTGTTTCACACAGAAATAAAGTATTTTCCAGGGTGATCTGTCACCTGCCTTCTTTCTGTTCCCAAGATTCAGTCTTGCCTTCTCTTTTCCCTCTCCTGGGTCTCCAGGTGCCTGATGTCTCTGCTGGTCACAGAGGGGCTGTGCCTGGGTCTGAGCACTCTCCAGGCTTAGGGGGATATGAAATTTGATCTTAGTATTTCACAGATCCTGTTGAAAACCAAACTTTCCAGAGTCAGTGTTCTGATAAAAGCTCAGCTCTAGGTTGATTCTGTAGCCATGGCCAGACTCTGTTTGCTCTCCTTTTGACTTTGATATGCTCACATAGAGCATCCCTGACCCACTATTATTAACAGATTTCCCTTTTTTTGTGCCTCCTCTGGGCTTTTTCACTTGACATTCTCAAACTATGCAACAGGGAAGAAGGTGAGAGTTGTAGCACTCAGGATACTTGTTCCAGGCAATTGCCATGCAACAGTGTTTATGGAGCTTGAATGTCAAGCATTTTAATAATCTCAGCTTGACTGAGCAAGATTTAATTATTAATAAGAAGAACAATGTTCCACAACTGTAAGCCCACCATGTGCATGAGAAAATATTGCAGTTTTTATTCGTTATCAATCCTGCTTATCATTCTGGGGTTTAAAGGCCAATGAAGAGTCTGATCCCATTATATGTATAATAAAATTTAAAGGAAATAAATATTCCCTGTCATGTTGTCTAAGGGAAGATGCCTTGTGCCATGTTCTCAGTTGTTGTTATATATAACTAAAATATTGATGTCTGTGTTACTGCAATGCCAAATGTGAATTTGTTAATCTATCTCAGAGGTGTTTGGGTTATAAGCATGTTAATTTGGTTGGATAAGTTTTTTTACAGCTCTGGGATTGTTCATGTAAGCCAACAGAGCACCCAGGTGAGGGCACCTCTACCCAGGACATGCAGAGATGGTGATCAGGATCCATGATCCAGACTAAATCCATTTATTTATGGCTTCTCTTGTAAATGTGGCAGGGACCATGCTAGAACAGCAAAATTCAGCAAAACAAGGACATCCCCAAAGGGAAACTGTGCTGAGATCAGTGGCAGGAAAAGTGTTCAATGGATTAAGTCAAGCTACAACCATTGCCACAAGACTTGCTGTGGGTTATGCAGAAGTTTCTCAGCTGTTCCCAGCACCAGCTCCATGGGAATCACTCTCCACACGAGACCAGGCCAGTGCAGCTCCTGGGAAGAAACCTCTTCCAACTTCTTTTTGCACTTAATGAATGTGAAAATACAAGATGGTTGATGCAGCAAGAACAGAGTGTGCCACAATGTTACAAATGGTCATTTCTACAGAGTGCTTCATTGTGCCACATTTATTAGTGTTGTTTTCCAGAGGCTGCCCATAGTTAAAATCATATCTTGGGGACAAAGCTTTGCACATTGCCAACAACAATATGGCTCATTGTGGAAACAAACAGCAAGTGAGTTCAAAAAGGCATATTTTTTTTTTCCCTGCAGCCACTGATGCCTCAAACCATGGAAGTATAATATATTTTCAGTAATTACTCTCAGTGGTTCATAATTACCCAACATATGCAGAGTGGTGGGAGCTTCTTTGCAGAGTTCTGGAGAATTTCCAGCAGAAGCAACTCAACTGTTCAGCACCAACAGGAGAGAGGAAAACCAGACATGACCCTTCCTTGTGCTATTGTTCTGTGCTGGACTCTCACTTGAACCCAAAATTTTGGGACTCTGGGAATTATATATCCACAGGGCCTACGTAACACATCTAAGGGAAAATAAGTTTTAAAATTGTTATCACTCCGTGCCCCCCCCACTGGAACAGAGAATACAACTTTCAAATTATTTTGCATAGAACACAGTACCTGTTCAAGAGCCATTGATTATTTCTATCACTCATCTCCTGCTACCCTTAGGCTCAAGAGAGACAGGGTTTTTTCTCCCCTGGTTTATGACACATGGATTTTTACCAAATCTGTTGTGCCCAATGCTCAAATCAATAGAAAATCCAATATTTGAGGGAGGAATGGAAGAGGGATGACACTGCTTAAACTACCTTAATACATTTGCCACTCCTGTGCTCTTCAGCCACCTTGAGCTATTTGCTGTATCTCACATTCACCTATATCTCACTTTGCCATTCAAATATTTTGTACAACAAAATTGAAGTGAAATAGGGGGGTTCTCAGCACATGTTCAGTGCTGGGTGCCACCAGTGAGCCTCTTGAGGGCATTTCCCCCTTTTCTGCTCCCTCTACACCTGAAGTGGTTCCTGTTTGCTCTGTTTTTCCTCCTGGCAAGTCCAACACCCTTGGCTTGGCTCTTCCAGGATGTCATGGAATCATTTAGTTTGGA
>VZTT01058608.1:10631-21365 GCA_013400855.1 Buphagus erythrorhynchus | reverse complement strand
CTATTGGTATGGGATTGTAAACACAGCAAACGTAATTTGTAGTATATAATGTCAGTACCAGCCCACAGGGGCAGACAGAACCTCGTGTCCCATCCTGCTGAGAGGAGCTCACAGGACAGAAAGAGAATGTTATAGATAAGAAGAAAATAAACAACCTTGAGAAGCACAAACTACGTCTCCTGACTCCTTCATCAAGGCTCAGGCTGGCAAGAAAGACCTTTTCCAGCTTTCGGGGTCATCATAACCCCGAAATCGGACACCTTCTTACCAGATTTCACTCCTGATTTCTCTACCTCCTCCCTCTGAAAGATACAGGAGGAAAGAGAATGGGGGTTGTGGTTAGCTCATCACACGTTGTCTCTGCCACTCCTTGCTCCTCACTTCTTTCTCCTGGCCCAATGTGCAATCTCTCCCATGGGAGACCCGCCTTCACAAATTTCTCCAATGTGGGTCCATCTCACAGGCTGCAATTCTCCACAAACTACTTCAGCATGAGTCCATTCCATGAGGGGCAGTCTAGGGTCATGGAGTGCAGACTGATCCAGACTGGGTCTTCTGTAGGACAACAGCTCCTGACAGCACACTTGTTTCCAGCACAGACTCCTCACTCCACGGCATAACAGGTCCTGCCAGGAACTTGCTCAAGTGCAGTTTTCCACAAGGCCACAGCCACTGTCAAACATGCACTTGCTCCAGTATTGGGTCCTGCATAGGCTGCAGGTGGAACTCTGCTTCACGATGGACCTCCATGGGCTATAGGAGCTCAGCTGCCTTATCTGTCTGAACCATTGGCTGCAGGGGAATCCAGCATTTGCAGTACCTTCTCTCCCTCCTCCACTGCCCTTGGTGTATGCAGAAGTTCTTCTCACATATATTCTCACTCCTCTTGCAGCTGCTGTTGTGCAGCTGTTTTTGCTTCTTCTTAAGTCTGTGACCCCAGAAGTGCTGCCCCCACTGTTGATGGGCTCAGCAGCAGGTTCGTCTTGAGGCCAGCTGGCACTGACTCTGTCACGCAAGGGAGAAGCCTTTTGGCATCTTCTCACCCAACAGCACTACTTTTCTCCCAAAACCTTGACGAGTAAAGCCAATGGAGCTGTGCATGCATGCTTTTTGTATCTGTGTGCATACTGGTAATAGATCTTCAGTCTTGCAACTGGCTGGACCAGCAGGCAGAGCTAAGGCAGCCTCACCTCTCTTGCATTATCATTTCCGGCTTAATACTTCTCTTCGCCATTTCTGTTTATGTGTTTTATCTTTTATGAGTTACTTCTCCAGCTATGGGGCAATTTTGCAGACATTTAAAGAAAGACTCTCAAGAAAAACCACAGAACTATTCCTCCTGTTGCTCCTATATACAAACATAATAGATATTAAGCTTCAGTACTTCACTCAGAGTTAAAATCTCCATTCTATGAAGATAAACCAAGTCAAAGAAAAAAATTATCTTCAAAAAGTTCAAATTGAAACCCCTAGATGCTTAAAGAGCTTTTGTGTTAGAGTTGTGAACATTGCAAGTATCAGAGCATATCTCCCACTGACCACAGCAGCAGCTGAATACTCAACATTTACCCAAGAGACATCATGGATGCCCCAGCAAGTGAGGAACACAGTTATTATTTTGAGAGACAGGGTGCAAGCATTTTGTTCTCTGTGCCACATAAGAACTTCATACAATCAAATGAACCTGTACCTCAGAGCTTATCTCCATTGTGAAATAAATCTGTCTCTGTTCAGCCATTTACACTACATAATTTCAAATTCCTGAAACAAAATTAATTCAATGTAAACCACTGTCCCTTTCCATTATGCAAATCAGATTCCTCTCCTGAACATACTGATATTGAAGGGAGGCAGCTTTTCAAACCATCAAAATAGCATTAGGTAAACACAGTCATGTAGAACTGTGAAATTTCCTGAAGACTAAATGTATCACAGAGCAAACTCAAACTTGCATATTAGATAAATTTTCCAAGTTTAAATGGTGAAAGCTTTTCATTTCTAGGACAATCTCCCCAAAAATAAAACACTGACCTTTAAAAGCCTGTGACGTCTATTCAATTTTGCTCCAGAAGAACAAGCTTGTCACCTCCAGAATGTTTCTAGCCTTTTCTACATGGTAGTTTTAAGGCTGCTGGGTCATTGTTTCTTCTTTTTACATAGTACACAGACAAGGGACCGGCTCATTGGTTAATTTTTCTTTTCATTTCAAGTACATGGAGCAAATTTCAAGCAAAATAATTAAGGGTCAGATTCAAAGAAATTGAATAGAGCAATATATAGAGTGCAGAAAATCAAAAAGAGCGCTGTGGATGAAAATAAGTTTTACAGGTTCAAAGGGACACTGAATTTCTACCTTGAGTTATTAAGGAGACTGCCCATAGAGCTGGAAATGGTCAGATGCTGAAGACTACTCAGATGAAGCATCACATATGTTTGTTTTCTCACTTATCCACTTATGAATGATTTTCAATTGATTCTGCTGGACAAGGATTTTGAGGGGGTGAAGTCTGTCTAAATCAGTGCACTTTAAACATTTCCCAGACTGTGATAGATTATCATCCAAAGACTTGCCTTGAGAAATTTTGTCTAAAAACACCCATTCCCTTTCTGTTGTCTAATTTTGGTAGCCCACTTAGAAAAGGCCTATATATTTTGTGCACTTACGGAAAGCTATCATGACACATTGTACATTGGCATGGAATCACTGACATGATCACTGTCCTTAAGGTCAACTGATACACCAAAGATAAAATAAACCAGGACACTTCTGAATGTCTTATATAAGGATTTCCCTCAAAAAGTATTCAGATGGTGAATAGGTGTTAAAATGTTGGTTATTTTGGCTTAGATGAAAGTGTTTAAGTATATGGTAATATTAAATATTATGGTAATATTAAAGTTAGCTCATGCACATGCCCTAAACACAGCTCCTGAACTTGAATCTCTAAAAAGGTTACATCTATCTTTTCTGTTTAGCTGAGCTGGATATTGTCCTTTCCCCACCAGCTTTTAGCATCAGTAATAGAGGCGGTGCAGTCACGTGTCAAGTCAGATCAGTGTGCTGACCTTGAAGAAAGTAAAATTTTTCTTTTTCTGGCTGGGTTAATTCTCAGGCAACTGAGTGAATTCTTCAGACACAGTCCAAATACTCGGTAAAGCTCATGCAAAGTAGGGGTGAAGGCTGTCTCTGTCCCTGGCAGAACGGCCTTAATGCGGAAGGGCCTTCTGACTATTCCTGTGGACATTCAGTTGGTGTAAGATTAATGTGGACATCCCCTCACTAACGTGATGTATACGGAGTATAATTAAACATAACAGAGCATAAAAATCGTTGTCAATGAAATTGAATAATTTTTTTTCTTCTCCTTGAGTCTAGGAAAAAGTAAGGAAAATGGTAAGAACATTCTTATGGCCATTTAACAGGGAGCAGCATTCAATCAGCTTACCAAAGAAAGTTGCATCTTGTGTCCCACTTGTGTGAAATAAAAAAAATCTCAAAAATGTGTATGAAACACCTGTGGTGCTATAGAAAGAGACACCAGAAGAAAGAGTGACAGCAGTTTCCATATATGCCAAATGGCACTGAGATAATTTTGTTAGAAGATCTACAGACAGGAAAAAAGTAATCAAAGACAAAAGCACTTCAGAGCCTTGTAAATTGAAAAATGTTGAAGAAAATTTTATAATTATCACTTCAGTATTTTTATGGTAACTTTTCTCAGCACTCTGGTATAAATTTCCACCAACTTATTTAAATTCTCTGTGCTACAGCAGCAACTAAAATCTGATCAGGCATGGAAAGCCCAGTACCATAGATAAGATTTTAAAGTTTAAACATGGTTGGCCACAAAACAAAATAAAGACTAAAACAAATAGATGAAACCTAAAGTTAAGCCTTTTCACCACTATAATTAAAATTGTGAGGTTTTTTTTTATTTGTGTCTTGCATGCGTAATTCAGGAGAATCTCAGCACAATAGGGAAGCATTCAGTGTGTAGGTTTGGAAACACAAAATAGTTTTTGATCTGTAAAAGTGTGACAACAGATGTTGTTGTTGTAGAAGGGCTGAGAGATAGAAAAAGGAGAAATATCTCTGTGAAATAAAATAATCCTGTAAGAGACAGCCTGCAATGTGTGGTTTTGTTTGCTGGATTTTATATAAGAAATATGTTTTCTTAAATATCAGAACAAATACAGTGTTTCAATAGGCAGCATTAATTTCAGATTATAGAAAAAGAAATAAAATCAAATAAAATATTTATCAGAAAGAAACTACCTGGCTAGAAAATTTAATATCTGGATAAATATATGGTTCTTTTTTTACTCAATCAGAACCAGATAGTACGTTTGAGAGGCACCTCTCCTTAACTAGTACTAGATCCATCCTCCAGTGATGGGGTCTGTAGCATAGGCCTGCAGTTCCTAATTTATAATTTATTTGTTCACTTACGTAACAACTTGCTTCTTAAAATAGCTCTTAGCAAGCTGAATCATGTAGAGTTTTGTAAATGTACTCCAGACTCATTGTGTAAGACATTTGTACAGTCTTAGAGCTCTGGACTGTCAAACTAGGGTTTCACTGCAGAGCTGGCTCTTAAAGCAATTGTGGGAGAAGTGCAGGGTTCCTTCTAGGCTGAGAAATGCCTTCTAGTTGCTAGTATTTTAGATTTTGAGATATTTGGCTTTTCTTGCTTTTCCTTTTATTCCTTTTGCTGTTATTTATAATAATTTCCCTTTGTATCTCACCTGTTGATTTGGTTACCCTTTGCCACAATTAGGGATAGAAATTAAAATTTTCTTGATTTTGAAAACTCACAAAGTCTTCTAACTTCCTGAATATTATGAGTTGGAAATATGATATCAGACTTCAAGTATTTGTATAAAATACGAGCTCCTCCCATTCGCCATATTCATCTTTCATCTAAATAATTTATATTTGCATCCAAATTCTGTAGTTAAACTTTTTGTGGTTTGGACCACAAAGGAAAACCAAAAAAATATACTTGTGTTTAAATAAATATGTATACTTTTTAATTAAAACACTATAGTGTAACAGTTGACTCTTGTTAAAAATGTTTATTTTATTTAAACTGTATAGTTATATGTTAGAAGCAAAGATTTAAAATCCTGATATACATCAAGCAGAAAGCTTGATTTCCCTATGAGGAATACCAATAGATAAAACTCAATGGATAATACGGCCTAGGACTGTAGCAGCAAAGAAAGTGGAAGTTTTGGGAAAAAATTAAGTAAATCTGGTGGCATGGCAACAGAATAATAATTTCATTTTCAAGAGGAAGCCAGTTCCTTGATGAAAACTAAACTGCCTAAACAACACCAAAAATTATGTTTAGACTCCTTGGCTCACATAAATGTACAAAAATTACCATGGTGTCTGTACAGTCTGCTTTAAATGAAGATACTTACCTACAACAGAAATATTGAAAGGTTCTCTGGAAAAAAAAATCAAAAACAATAACAACAAAAAAACTCCATTTATACTTCCACATGGCAAGGGAACACCAACTCAAAAATCAACAGCTTCACTGATTTCAAAATAATCTAACATACTGAAGACATTACAGAATGTATTTTCTTTCAGCTTAGTATTTGTGAATTTGACACTGCTGCGTGTCTTTCCTAGCCAAATACTTCTGGATACATACGTCCACTTACATAAATATAAGAAAAGATGTACCTTTTCTTGGACTTTACAGTACTACTTGAATTCAGTTGGTCTTATATACAACTACAGCCAGATCCTTTACTAGAAGCACTTCTCATGATGCCATATTGGCTATTATTAAATCATGAGGCTAATATTAAAAATGTTCCCACTGCATTGAACATGCATGATAAACAGAAGCATTTGTCTCTAGAAAGGTATCACATCTTTCCTGGGATTTTCCAGCCAAACCCCCCAAATATTTGATCAAGATCTATAATGAAATGTCTAAATTGTTAACTGGACTATCAGCTGCAGCAAAACAAACCCAAGACAACCAGAAAAAACCTCTTATCAGTACCCTCAGATACATTCAGCATGGCTAATAACGGTCAATATAATTGAGTGGAAGCCTTAATGAAGACAGTAGTTGTAAGAGCCGAAAGGAGGGATGTGAGACTCCAGGCTGGCTCTTTAAAATGCTGTTTATTGTATCCAAATGATACAGCAATTCACGGGTCGTGGGTGACAAGAGCATAGCCCACAGCTGGTCAGCCTCAGCTGTAGGTTTGTGAAGCCAACTCTTGTTCTGGTTACAACACATTATATACTTTTCTTTACAGAACATTACATTACATGACAACCAATCAATACTTTACCTGTAGCCTATCATAACTACTAACATTACTATATTCATGTTACTATTTCCCAATCACAAAAAGTTAGTATGTTAACATTTAAGCTAGAAGTTTGTTTTTCAGTTTTCTTGCAGTGGAAAAATCTGAGATATTTTTTCTACTTGCAACATTGGCTTTCTCGTTTGCCTGTGAAAATATTTTTGCTTGGTAAAAACATCTTTTGTTTGAGGTAGATTTATCCTTTGCTCTGAGCTATAAAAACCCCTTCCAACTCACCCTTTGCTTTCTAGTTATCCAGTAAGGCTGGGTCATCAATTCTTCTCTTCTATATCAAAACTTGCTTTCATTTCTATTCCTTCTTCTGATTCTACATTCAAAGATCTTTCTGCTATACATGCACATCTGTGAGACCTTCCTGTCAAGTCCTTATCCTTCCCAACAAGTAGTTAAATTCAGTCAAAAGGCAATTCAATAACAAGACCAAAATCTTTACCTCACAACTGTATAAAATACATATCTTCACTCTTCCTCATAAATGTTTGTCAAGATCCGATTACTAAGGTTCTTAGAAATGCCCCTGCCTGAATTAAGGCCTCTGACAATAGTATGGGTTTTATATGATAGTAAATAGAGAGAGAGAGAGAAATAGAGAAAGAAAGAGAGAGAAATAGAAAATAGGTGGGGGGGAGAGAAAAGGATTGACAGGAACAGAATAAGGAAAATATCACCACTCCATGAATCCCAATGATGTTCCATTGATCCTCTCCTTGGTAGTGAAAGTCCTCCCAAACAGCACAGGATCCCATGAGTTAATACAAAGTCTGGCCAAGTAGGAAAATCCAGGCACTTCCCTGAGGGGGGGGTGGGGCGGAGTTTGTCATTGTTTCTCAAAACAGGCTCCACATTTGTTGCATCACATGCAGTCCTGTGGTGCAAGGCCTCAGGAATGATTCTGGGGGGCATTTTTGGGGGCCTTTGCTGGACTAAGGCATCTCCTCCACTGCCCCTCAGTGAATGTCCCATGGATGTGGCATTCCCAGGGTTGGGGCGGGGGGGTCCATAGGCAGTTTGTGTAAGGGAGGATGGGTTCACTGCCCCTGAGCAGAGGTTACAAACACACCCAAACTACCTCCCCCCACCTGGGCTGGGGGGGAAATCTGTACAAACCTGCTCCCAGCAAATGGGTATGGGGTCTACAGTCTCCCCCACCCCAAAGCAAGCCAAAGATGATTCTTAGCACAGCTACTTGTTTTGGCTCACAGTCTTTTCCTTGTTAATTTGTTTGTTTCAGGTCATTGAAGAATGGGTTTTCAATTTATTTAATTTCAGCAGTTTGACTTTCAGTCCAAAGTCCTAGAGAGGTATCTTCAGGGAGGCTTCCTTGGTTGTAGTTTCTTTTAAACAGGTTTTGATATAAGCATGAACTTATTTCAGTCTCTGACAATATTATGAAAAAATAGCAGCCCATGCAATATTCTGGAAAGCTCATTAAACTTATATTAAACTTATTATTAAACTTTATATTGGACCAAGAATAATCTCAAAGGCCTTCACAAAGAACATCCTTCCCTAAGCACCTCCACAAGCAATCATTTTGCAATGTATCACAAAGGAAAAAACTCCAGACACAAAAAAAATGTATCTTTAAGCACAAAGTAACCTTGGGCAGCTGACATGCATGTGACACACAAACCTGGGTTACTTTCTGTCTTGGTTTGAAAAGACAGGTATCTGCTATAAAGGACAAGAGCCTCCCTTTTAAAGGAGAGTATAAACCCCCTGTTTTCCCGTCTTCCCTTTACTGTGATTTTCGAAATTAAAGAGCTCTCAGGCAGAGATATGGGGGTAGGAATAACAGTCCTTTACTGATATATATATAAAGAGAAACAGAAACACAACAATAATGGCAAGATCAACAGCAACAGAGCAGGAAGCCCCGTAAACAGTAAACAGTTCTGGTCNCAGTCCTGATGCTCCAAAAGGACGTGTTGAAGTCGGTAGGAGATACGGGAGAATGTCTGAGCAGGGAGGATGCAGGATCCCAGAGTCAGGGAAAAGCAGCTCCCACCTCAGCGTGGCAGAGCCGAGAGAGAACCGAACCTCCTCCTCCCAGGTGGATGAGCGAGCGAGCGGTGCACAAGCGAGCGGCAGCAGAGCACCAGCTCCTCACCTCAGCTCTTCTTTTCCGGTGTTGCCCCTCTCCTTCCCCCCCTTCGAGAGAAAACTGTTAACTGAGCTCATGGGTGTAGACCCAAATACTCAGCACAACAATAGGAAAAATTCCACAGAAAGAAAAGGGACAATTCAACCCCCAACACTTTCATTCTACCTCTCCTTCAAGAGGAAAGAAACAGCTTTTCTTTGCTCAGTTTGTCTTTAACAGTAACTCGAGTGTTGTTCTTTACAGAGACTGAGTCTAGATTATAAATGCATCTAGTGTGCATGAGTATTTCTGTAATCTATTAAATAACCCTAACTTCTCATTAATACATTTGAAGTTCTCTTCAAATAATGGCTAAAGAGAAGCCCCAGGCTCAGATAAAGAATGTCAAATCTTTCTGTAACACAAGAACTTGAATATTGTGACTGAAACTCTGGTGACATTTTCACCTCTTCATCTTAGCTAGCCACAAATTCATTCAACCACCATCAACAGTGTTCTGTTTATCAGCTGCTAATAATGTCCAGATTCAAGACACTCATAAATTCTAAGGGAGTCTTGAGCAATACCTGATTTGGTAAGAATCTGTTAAAACTTGAATCCATCATTCTCAGTTTCTCTCCACTGCCTCCAAACTACAATTATTTCTAGGTTTAGATTTTTTTCTTCAGTCTTAACCCAATGCAACAAGAACAGATATCAGGATGCCATTAATAATTATTTTTCAGGATTCAGCATATAAACACTTCATTTACAATAAAAAAATTATCTTTAACTAAGAAAAGAAAGGGTGAAATAACAGATTTCTGATGAGAAATCGGAAAGGGACTTGCTCTTAGAAGGAGCTAAACCTTTTTTTCTGGTTGATGCTCTCTCTTCAGAAAGAGCTGCACTATTTAAGTTGCACAGGGGCTGCACGTACCTTGATAACAGTAGCACATCATTATTATATAGTAAATGTAATCAACTGAATATGCATATCTTCTTTAGCAATCAATGCTCATCTAAATATTTTTTTCTTTTCCCTTGTGCCTGGCCTATGACAGACAACATTAACTTGGGAACAATAAAACATATAAAAGAAGAAAAAAAAAGAAAAATTCTCTTCTTGCTATCTTCTATCCATTCCATGTCTCATAGAATTTACATTTAGTAAAGTATTGATACATGGAAAAGACTCTATAACTCATGAGAAATGAGTTATAAAGTAGGTATGCATTTATTTAGTGTTGAGGTGCATGGGGGATAGCTCCTCCCAAAGCATGCACACCGAAACTCCAAACTACTGCTTTATTTATTCCCTAAAGCCCTAGGATTACACAATACTCCTAATACATATTCATATCCTAGCCCCGCCTAGTCCCACCTACCCTCACTTCGTATTAAAATGAACCAAAAATCTTTTTGCGCTTGCACTTCCCCAATTCAGGAGTTGCCGGGGGTCTCTGATGAAGGCTTCCAAGCTCTTCATCGCACTTGAACTTTTCAACTTTGTCTCCGGAGTATGCATCTTAGCCTTTTGGGCACATTCCAGACCTTGAGATTAGTTCTTGCTGATTTAAGGTTTTGGATTTATTACTTATCACTGGTAGCCTTGTACCCCTCACCCTATTAGCAAGTTCTGGCTCTGTTTATCACAAACCAGTCTGCCTTTCCTCCCGATTTTGGCAAACATAGTAAATGTCAGGTATTCCTTATTGTCTTGGTTTTTGATTAACTATTCCTTATTTTTCAATTCCATGTCTCAGTATCTCACAGAAATGTACATCCTTTGAGAGTTTAGAGTTCATAGAATCATAGAATCATAAATGGTCTTGGTTGGAAAGAACCTCAAAGATCATTTGGTTCCTATCTCTCACCATGGACAGGGCCATCTTGCATCAGATCAGGTTGCTCTAAGCCCCATCCAACCTGGCCTTGAGCACTGCTAGGGATGGGACATTCACAACTTCTCTGAGAAACTTGTCCCAGTGCCTCACCACCCTCATAATATAGATTTTTTTTAAAAAAATATCTAATCTAAACCTGCTTTCTGTCAGTTTTAAGCCATTCTGGCTTGTCCTATCACTACATTCCCTTGTAAATTGTCTGTCTCATTTTTCTTGTAGGCTGGATTCAGGTACTGGAATGTAATTAGGTCAACCTTGTCTTCTCCAGGCTGAACAATACTAATCCTCTCAGCCTTTCCGCATAGCAGAGGTGTTCCATTCCTCTGATCACCTTGGTGTCTCTCCTCTGGACTGTCTCCAGCAGCTCCATGTCCTTCCTGT
>VZTT01058608.1:0-10464 GCA_013400855.1 Buphagus erythrorhynchus | reverse complement strand
GGAAGACCTTCTAAACACATTTGTTGTTATGTTCTGTGAGAAGAATTAGAAGAAGAAGAAGAAGAAGAAGAAGAAGAAGAAGAAGAAGAAGAAGAAGAAGAAGAAGGAGGAAGAAAAACAGAAAGATAGGAAGTGTGTAGAAAAACAGATATAACTACTAAGTCCAGGGTTCCAGTGATATAAAGCTTCAAGATGAAGGTAGGGTTAAAAAACAACATCCTTGCCTCATGGTCAGCCTTCTTAAAGACCCTTTCTCCCAGGTGGGACTTTTGGCTGCCTGGCCATTTAGGGGCTGGGTTAGGCAACACTGGTGAGCTGCCTCCATTGTGCCATGACTGATAGACATTGCGAAGCTGGGGAATATGGGGCCAGGGCAGCACCTCACCAGAGCAAGGTCCCTACCAGACTCACTCCCTACCACACATTCCAAGCCCCTAATATGCCTCATAACAGATTACCTTCCCCTGTCTTTGACACACTCCCAAGTCCTTTTTGAGGGCTGCTCTATATTTTCATCCCCAGCCTGTGTTGGTACTGGACTCGCTCTGACCCAGGAGTTGCAGCACCAGCATTAGGCCTTGTTAACCCTCATGAGATTCCTATGGGCCACTTTTCAATCTTGTCAAGGTCCCGCTGGATGGCATTCTGATCTTCAGGTGTGTCAACTGCACCACTCATCTTGGTTGTCATCTTGCTGAGGGTGCATTCAAACCCTTCATCTCTGTCATTAATATGGATATTAAATAGTACTGGTCCAAATATGGACCTCCCAAAAGACCTCTGAGCACTTTTCACTAATATCCATCCAGATTGTACTGGATTAGCCATTGACTACTACCCTCTGGATGGAACCAATTCTTCATCCACCAAATAATCCATGCTTAAATCCATCTCTCTTCAATTTAGAGAGCAGAAACAGGAGGACTGTGCCAAAGGCTTTGAAGAAGTTCAGATAGACGACATTTGTAACTCTTCTCTTATCCTCTAATGTAGTCACTCCATCACAGAAGACCACCAGGACTTGCAGAATGATCCAGCAGGACTTGCCCTTGGTGAAGCCATTCTAGCTGTCTTGGATCACCCTTCTGCTCTCCATGTGTCGAAGTAACACTTCTTCATGATCCTCCCAGGCACAGAAGTGAAGTTGGCAGGTTGGTAATTCCCAAGGTGCTCCTTTCTACCCTTTTAAAGATGTGTACAATGTTACTCCTTTTCCAGTCACCTCTAACTTCACCTGACTGCTATAGTTTTTCAAGTACCATGGAGAATGGCATAGCACTACCAAGTAAATTCCTTCAGGTCTCTCAGATGCATCTTATTCAGGTCCCACAGATTCATGTACTTTCAGGTTCCTCAGGGGGTCAGAAACCTGATCTTCTCTTATAGTGGGAGGGACTTTGCCCCTTCAGTTCCCATCCTGCTCTTCATTGACTTGAGAGGTTTGGGAAGAGAGAGATCATCATTGAAGACTGAGGTAAAGGAGCTGTTAAGTACCTCAGCCTTTACCTCATCAGATGTTACCAGTTTTCCAGCATTATTTTTGGGGGAGACACACTTTTCTTTGACCTTCCTTTTTCAGTTAACACATCTGTAGAAAGCCCTTCCTATTATTGTGTTCTTTGAGAGCTTCAGTTTCAGCTTTGCCTTGGCCTTCCTTTTCCCATCCTTAAACATCTCTATACCCTATATATCTCTATACTCTTCCAGGTCACCTGTCCTTGCTTCAACTGCCTGAGCATTTCTTCTACTGTTTTAGTTTTATCAGCATGTCCCAATTCAGCCATGCCAGGCTCTTGTCTTCTTTGCCAAATGTCTTGCTCTTGGTGATTGTTATCTCTTGCACTCTACTGAAGACTTCTTTAAAGATCTGCTGGCTCTGATCCACCCCCTTGTCCCTGAGGACAGTTTCCCAGGGCATCCTGTCTATTACTGCTTTGAAGAGCTGGAAGTTTGCCTTCCTGAAGTTGAGTCTAACTTTACTCCTTAACTGTCCTACATCTCTCAGGACTGCAAACTGCACAAGTGCATGTCACTGCGGCCCAGGCTGCCTCCAATCCTGATGTCTCCAAGTAGCTTGCTTGTGTTGGTGACCAACAGATACACTGATAGAGTGTCTATTATCTGGGACAAAAAGTTACCCTCCATGCATTCCAGGAGTCGCCTGGATTCTCTATAGCTGGCTATATACTTCAGTAGATGATAGGGTAGCTGAAGTCCCCCAGAAGGACAAGAGGCTGTGAACACAATGCCTCCAGACAAAGCCTGGAGCAGGAAGGCTTTCTCAATATGCTTCCATCCATCAGGCAGTCTGTAGTAGACATCAGCTATGAGGTTCCCTTTGTTACATCAGTTGCTGATACTTACCCCACAGACTTTTAACCTGCTTTGTAATTATAGTGTGTTGCAGGAATTATCCAGGAGTAAGCCACAAATTCTACCAAAATCTCAAATTTTTCAGCATAAAAAAAAAATTTTGTGGTTGATTTCAAGTTTTTTTTAATTCGACATCAAAATTGATACAACTTGTCATCTTAACTTTTTTAAATACTCTAATTAAGCACAGTTTGTATGCTGATGAACAATGGGAAGAAAAATAGCAGCTTTAGATGAAGAAAACATGGGAGCTAAGTTTGCTCCTTTCAAAAACAACAGTCATACTAAAACATGGGCTACATGTTGCTTTGAGTAGGTAATACAAACAAAGGAATGATAATAAAGCTCACATGAACCAGAGATATACAAGGTCTTGAGTGGGCATAGGCAGAGAGCTGGCAGCAAGAATGGCTCAATGGCCAGAAGAAAAGAAGGTAGCTTGAATGATCTCTAAGTCCAAAAACATCCCTAGAAGCAGATACAACATTCTGTTATCAGCAGAGCAGCAGACTTTAAAGGCTTGCCATAGAAAACAGCAGTTTTGTCTCATGTATTAAAGTTTGAGACAAAATAAATTCCCAGTCATGGTCCAGAACTACCAAAACTAAGAAACGTTTCTGAGTTTTGTAATCTACACTGGAATACCAGCAACACACGGTTAAAATCATAGCAAATCAGCAACACAAAACTCAGTGGAAAAAGCTCCCAGCTGAACAGAGAAAGATTCTAGGCATCTGCACAAGATGTTTAAAGCACAGCTCAGGCAGTCAAATAAGAAGTGAATCTCATCAATGCAGAGATGATGCAAGAGATGATATAAGTTATAAACTTTTCATTTGTCTTTTCATTTAGATAAAACATGGTGGTCTTCCTTGCCCTTAGAGAGTTCCATGAGTAGAGATACAGCTAGACATTGAGGGAAGGAGAGATGTAGTAATGGATAAGTGGTTAACCTTTAAATCTTATTGCAAGAAAGATATCAGTATTGTTCAAAACAAAGAGCGATACTTAGAAAATAAGGAGTTCTAAACTTCATGCCATAATTGAATCTTCCTTTTGAGGGTCAATTTATCTACATTTTGATGTCAGTTTTTTCTTTGATACACACTAATGTCATTTAACATCTAGTGCATTACAAACAGGTCAAACCATTTTAGTATAACACCTTTAGATCTGACAAAAAACAGAAAGGGACAGTGTAAGAGCCTGACGGAGAGACGGAAGCTTCAGCCAGCTCTTAAAATGCTGTTTATTGCATAGATGAGGTTACAGCAGTTGTGGGTCGTGGGTGAGTCTATAGCTGCTGGCTATAGGCAAGCTGTGTGTCCTGAAAGCCCCACTCTAGTTCTGGTTACAATGCATTATATACTTTTCATTACTGAGCATCTTAATACATGACTACCAATCAACATCATACACAATACCTTTTACATTTACATAAAACCTATCAAAACTGCTAAAATTACCATATTATGTTAGTGACTAGCCAATCATCGGAGTTAGTAGTTACATGTTAAACTTTTGGACTTGTTCTGCAGTGGAAATTTCTGAGATCTTGTCTCTACTTGCAACATTGCCTTTCTTGTTTGCCTATGAAAATCCTTTTGTTTGGTAAAAACATCTTTTGTTTGAGGTGGATTTATCTTTTGCTCTAAGTCATAAAAGCCCCTTCCAACTCACTTGCTCTTTGCCCTCTACTTACTCAGTAAGACTGGCTCAGCAATTCTTTTCTTCTATATCAAAACTTGCTTTCATTCCTATAGAACCTTCTGTATATCTGCAAAACTCCTCCATTAAATTCTCGTCCTTCCCAACAGGACAGGACTATGTTTCATTCCAGCTGTTTGGTAAGAATACCACATAGTTTGTTTATCTGTGTAGATGCCACCTGCAAAGATGAATAGAGAATCATCTGCCATTTCAAATCCAAAATAAGCACCTGTATAGGAAGAGTGACATAAATCAAGCACAAGGTTGTGGAAGACTGTAGAGAGATTTATGTATTAGTTTATTAAAATGGCATCTAGCATACCATTAATCAACCTATAATCCAACAGGGACCAGGCACCTATGTTAATGCATTTCTTTGGGGCACAGAGCAGGATTAATTCAGAATTCCCATTTCAAAGATTTAACATGCAATTTCCAAACGACCTGGAAGAATCCTGAGACATCTCATCCATAGGTTTATTAATTCTTAGAGCTTAAGAACAAATGTCAGTATATCATTACAGGCTATTCAAGTCAATATGCAATTTACTTTAAATATCAGTTTTATGAGACTATATACAGTTTGCTTATTAATGAAATGTATATTAATCTATAAACAAAATGCAAATGTATAAAATGTTTGCATTTTATATTTTGGATTCTTAAGAAAGCCAAAATTAAAATTACAAAATTGATTTGTGTAGATTATAGTACCTGATTCCAGAGAGATACTCTTGAAGATTGTAAAATGGTATTTCTTATGATCCTATTAAATTTATATAATAAAGTCAGACCAACAGTACCACAGTTATAAAAACTATATTAATAGACTCATAGTGCAGTGAGTGGGGCAGTGGGAATATATTTGAAAGTAGTTGCCTGCAGCTTTGAGGTGTATAAGTGAACTCTAATGCCACCTACTGACCAAACTGACAGGAAGATCTCTTTTTCCTTTTATGAAGGACATCATCATCCTATTATACCACACACCGTTCTCAAAAGGAAATTCATAAATTCTTCAGACAATAACCCTTAAAGTGAAATGTTCTAGATCCCACTTGCCAGCGTAACCAAACTCCATATCTAATGTAGCCACTCTCAGAAAGGGCAGGGAATGAGGTGTGAAGGAAAAAAGGAAATGTATTTCACTGTTGTAAAATAATTTTGAAGATAAAATAATTAATTGCACAGAGCTTTCATTTTTTAAGTCCCATGAAAGTAAACAACTCTGTAAAGTCTACTAATGACAGCACTGTAAAGATATTCTCACAAGTTTGTCCACTCAGATGACAGATGCACCTTAGGTCACTTCTACAGACAAGTTTTCATGAATATCTTTTTATATATTCTGTTAGCATTTTCAAGGTGGGCATATTGCTGCAGTGGTTTAAAATACATGTTACGCTCTTTATGCTAGTTTCTGCCAGATACAAAGCACAAATTCCTGTCTGCACTGCTACTGTCCAAATTCATGGTCCAGTAGTGCCACTAAAACCTGATGATGCTGCTCTCCAATAGATACGTGCTGACATATGCTGGAAGCACTGGGAGTACAGTCCTGACAATCAGCTGCCTGTAGTCAAGGGGTCTGTTGTTTCTATGGACAGAAATATGTTCATGACTTGTGACACATAGAATTGTAAACAACCCCCCAAGAGTTCAATTAAAAATTCTCTCGTAGTTTTAACATGCTTTTGGCACCAACTCCCTTTTATTTCTGAGCCTTAACATAGCCTCCCAGAAAACAAAATAAAACAAAAAAACCCACACACACATTAAAAGCAAATTATCTCATAGTCTAGCTAAAGGTGATAGAATCAAATTTACTTGTCAGGAAAAAGAAGTTGCTTCTACTAATCATAAATGAAGAAAAAGCCTTACTTTTCCTACTACTTGGAAGTTTTAAGTTATACTAACTTTAATTAATCAACAAGTTTTAGCCCATTGCACAAGATTAGTTTCCCCTTCTCATGTTTTTGTGATCTACAATGCACATTTTAGGGTCTCCTATGCTACTGTGTGAGGATTTGTAAAGTAGCTGTGGTATTCCTTTACTATGGTAAAGGAATTCCTGTATTATGGTTAGTTGTTTGATTGCTGTAATGGATTGTAGGGGTTTTTTACTTTTTCATTACAAATGATTGACAGAAAAGTGACATCCTGGCTACACACATGGAATCACAGGATCATAGAATATCTCGTGTTGGAAGAGACCCATCAAGATCGTTGAATCCAACTCCTTGCTCCCTGTAGGATGGCCTAAAATTAAACTATAAATATATAAACTTATCTGAAAGATTATGAGAAAACAGCAGTTCATATCTACTGTAGCAAGAGCTCTAGAAGCCTGCCTGACTGCATTAAATCAAAGCATCAGAAACAGCTGAGCATCAAACACAATAAGTCCTCTTTTATCTTTGAAGAAATCACTTGAAAGCCAGGCTTTATTTGAGATAGTACCTCTCTTTCAAGGTGTTTTAAATACTTGATATTAAAATGGACTTTTAACAAATTTTCAAAAGATGACAAAATCTTGCCATGTTAGGGATATCATGCAGATTCTAAATGTTTAATGCAGAAATCAATTCAACAGAACATACAATAGTATCATAATACTAACATTTCCACAAGCTTTATGTAGCACTCTGCTTCAATATTAAATTATCAGGCTTTATTTTAACTGCTAGTTCTCCAGACTGCAGTTGCAAAAATATTGGCAACCTGGTAAAATAATTTTGATTTTTATTTAAAAATAAAACACAATTGATCAGATGTGTATATATCTCTGTATATATACAGATGTGTATATATATATATGTCTAATAGTTATTTTGTCAGCTATGGGCAATTGATAATGATTTATCTGCAGCCTGAAAACTTGTATCTCAGATAATCTGGATGACTATACATCATCAGAGTCCTTCGCAGCCCTTTCAGATAGTCCCTTTAATTTTATCTTCACAATATCATTGCAAATATAGGGAAATGATGGCATTAACAGATGAGAAAGTGACCTATGGAAAGACTGAGGATTACTCAAATGAAGCAGCAAGACTCTCTCAGTCATCTTGTCCATAATAACAACTTCGACTAATATCTATCTACACCTACCTATACCTATTTGGATTTGAGGTATTACTCTCTCTAAGTCTTTGGAAGCACCTCCTTCTCCTCAGCTGAGCAAGGCTAATATTACAAGAAGCTGTTGAGAAGACCTTCCACTTCTTCCTAATTTCCCTGTCTTCTGTCATCTCAGCTGCATAGTACCACGACTTAATTTCTAACTGGAAAAAGGTGCCAGAGAATCAATTCAGTAAAGCAGTGGTTAATACCCTGCCATTCAGTGAGTTAGGTCAGCCTGGTAAAGAATCAAGGCTGGCGTCAGAGGAAAAAAACAAAATCTTCCCTTTGGTAACATCAATTGCGTGGGCAGCAGACCTTTTCAAAATTTCAGTCCCAAGATGATTAGGCAGTGCCTGACTTATTGTTGTGTACACGATTAACCTACACAATTGTTGTGTAGATTAAACTACTCCAGGAGGAGGGATCAACACTACAACTTCAGCTCAGAGCAATGGAAAAGACAATTTCTTTGAAAGAACAAGTAGCTGTTTCACTCTAACAGAGCTGCTGTTGATTGCTCTGCTATACATTTCATTTGTGCAACTCCTACACAAACCATGAGCCATCTTCCTTTTTGAAATAAGAACTGTCTAAGAAAGACATTTTCCTCTTAAGCGAATTTTATGTTCACAAGCTGAGAAGCTATAGTACAAAACTACAACAACTACTAATCTCATTTCAATATCTAAGTGGGATTTTGTGCACAAATACTATCTAAGGTCCTTAAAATATTAATCCCAAACAACATGAAAAAAGATCAAAAAAATACTACTACATGCACTTTGCAAGTGTCATGTTAACATTATTTTAGAAATGCTCCCACAGTACAGTATTGATATTTTTAAATCTACATGGAACATCTACATGGAAACTCCATGGAACAATCTCAGCTAAGACAGTAAAGTCAAATATAATTGCTTTTTATCTGTATAGCTGGAAGAAAATAAACGGATATTAATATGCAATCAGTTAAATCTCTCCTGAAAGTCCATGATTTATATTACGCAGATATCCAAATGTTGCATGTCTATGTCCTATTTCTAATATAAATGATAGCCAATTTCAGGTTCACAATTCATTTCAGTGAAAAAAAAAAAAAATATGAATCCAGGTCTAATAAGGTAGTTCACAAAATGTAAACAGTGCCCGAGAATACTTTTTATTTCAAATAGCATTGAGCTCACATACATTTTATAGGAAGAGACTGAAGTTACTCTGTTACCTAGACCTGTTTCCTTTGACTGTGTGCTGATAAAGTAAATGATGTAACATTTACTCAATGAAGGTTTTCAAATAAGTATATTTTGCTCTACCCAAGCATATTCCCTGCTGTAACTGTGCTTTTCTTGAAACCTCTGTGTCAGTTATTCTACAATATCCAAGAGCACCAAGAAATACTCAAATTACATTCATGTCATAGGGGAGGAAAAAAAAAGTGCAGCAGGGAATGTCCTACTTACAAGTAGAAAAAATGGATTGCAAATGATAGAAAATAACAAACAGGGGTCAATAGAAAGCAGATCTACATTTTCACACACGTTGCCTAGCACATATCCCAGGTCCACCTACCGCCAATTCTGTTTGCTGCTGTAGAAGAAGAATGTTAGGCATCTGCTCCCGGTTTTTTTAGTCACTCATGCTGCTTCTGAGTAGATGAACCCTGCCAAATAGCATATGTATGTGCAACAAGTATGATAAAAGAACAGCACTGCCTAACAGCATCACTGGCAAAGTGACAGCGTGAAGAAGATAGAGAGGAATCCAATGGAAAACAAGAGCATTGGAAGACACATGCAAGAATGCAGGATTCCTGAAAAAAGGACAGGGTTATAAGAATGTGGGTAGGGGTCCATCTTGTCCAGCTCTTTCTGCCAGGAGTGGAAAACAGATGTTATTTAGGATACATCCCCATTTACAGATCATTATCAGTGATTTTTAAAAAAATCCCTTCTGAACTTCTTGATGTTGTGTGTCTCTATAGTTTACTAAAGCAAAAGTTCACTGCCAGTTTTGTAGGGGAAAAGAAAGGGGGCACTTTGTTTTTTATGTGCTCTTATTACTAGCTGTTTCCTACTAGTTTAAGGAGTGCTTCTGATTTTAGGACTTGCCAAAAATAGTACTACCTACCATCTTCACGACTTTGTAAGACTTGATTACATTGCTTCTACCTACCATCTTCATGACTTTGTAAGACTTGATTACATTGCTTCTCATCTCTTTTCTCCAATAGCTACTTCACTAGCTCTTTTAATCTTACCTTTCAGGGCAATAGCTCTGCTCTCTATGCGATAGAACAGTAGCATCATACACTGTAAAAAAGAAAGAAATTAGATAAAAGCATTTCACAGTTTTAAAAATCCATAGTTTCACATTTCTGAAGAAGATAAGTTTCTGTTTAGGATAGGCAGAAAAGATTATTTCAGAAAACCTATTTGATTTAAATTTATAATTGGAGTATCTGTATTTTCTTTTACTGTGCTTAATTACAGGGAAGATAGTACCCATGCGGCTCAAGTCAACAATTCAGACTTACCTTTGTCCAGTTAATTACTTGGCCTTTATATACATAATGATACTTGCAAATGTTGTTCCCTATTTCTTAAGCAGCAGTTGTTAATAGAATCTACAGCTCATTTTCTGAATGAATGGAGAATATATATATATATATATATATAGTCAGTGACTAACAATATTCCAGAGAGATCTGGAATTACTACACTGTGCACAATTACTGTATTTTTTGTGCCTGTGCATTGACAACATTTGTCTTTTTTTTTTCTGGGCTATACTGACTTTGTATTTTCTCTTACAAAGTCTACTTTTAACTTCCATAAGAAGGTTTTAGTCCTTTAATTGTGGACAAAGTGTGATCCAACTGCATCATTAAAGCTTAAAAACAACAGAGAAAAAATACTTATCTTTTCTGTAATATTTAGAGGACAATTAGGCATTTTGGGCAAATGACTTTATGAAAAATTTAGATATTATTACAACACCACATGGGGCTTAACTACTTTTAAAATTGACTGTAGGTTTTACTAGGTGATTTACAACCTAGCTTCAATATGTTACACAATGATTACATAGTCTTCCCTGATTACTATTTATTTACTACTATTTATTGTGAAAATCTCACCTGTCAGAATAGGCTTCTTTTGTTGCAAGTTTATGATCACTGCCTCTAATGAAATCAAACTCCAACCTTATTTTTGTTTTCAGCCTTATTCTTTTTTATACTACTGTCTTGGTTTGAAAGAC
>VZTT01058593.1:4031-21536 GCA_013400855.1 Buphagus erythrorhynchus | reverse complement strand
AAAATACACTGAAAATTTTTAAAAAGCTTTGTTTCTTAACTGAACACAACCCTAACAGGTCCTCAGATTCATGACCAGGATGCAACCTGATGGAAAAGAGATTTGTGGGATGGACGGAGATGAGGGATTTTATAACTGTGAACACTCTCAGCCCAGGCTTTACAAGCACATTAAAACAACCTCCCTGAAAGAGATTTTCGTCTAAATAGGAAATGCAGGCGAAGGCTGCCCTAACAGCTATTTTTACCCCCCTTATACAGAAGTGGAAGCGTGGCTGCAGAAGATGAAGTGACTTACCTGGTGTCTAGCAAGAAGCTTATGACTAAAAAAGAACTGAATTTTGATCTCTGGAGCCTCCAGTCATGTGCTCTGGCCATGTGAGCATTGTCTTTACACTTTGTATATATTTTACCCCATCTAAGCAGCAGAACAGGAGGCACAGTCACAGAATTCACTTTTTTTTTATGCACACCTGGATGGAAAAAGCAGGGAAGTCCCAGATTTCCCTGACCATACTCAGAATTCACAGGGCAAATCTCCATCCAGCACTGGGACTTGAGCTTAGAACTAAAACTTGGTGTTCTGGGAAACATGGAAGGTTTTAGGGGCTGCATGAAATGCCTGGTGGGACAGACATTAAATTAACTCAGCTCTTTCCTTTCTCACAGATCTGTTAACCCAAAGCAAAATTCCCATGAAACTCTGTGGGATTTCCTCCTACCTTTTCCCATGCAGAGCAGAGCAGGTGACAACAATGCCAAGGATGTTGGATCCCTTCTCTTGCTGTTCCATGAGTGCTGTGTGTTGTTCCTGTACCCGCCTCTGGTCTGTGCAGGAGCCCTGTCACTGTTTCAAAATTATCCAGTGCAGTTAATTCACACTTTCTAATCTGTTAATGACCAAAAAACCCAGAACATCTCCATGTATCACCAGCTATGGGCTGAAGATCAGGTGGGAAACGCTGGAAACAGCATCCAGTGTTTTATTCTGCTTCCAAGTGCAGATTTCACTGCAGGCAGAGGAATAACATATCCCTTGTTTAGGTAATTATACAAGAGGCTTGCACACTAGTTTGAAAAGTAACTGAAGGCACCAAAATCTCCCAAAATCATGGGAGAGGGACTAGGATGAGGTAAAACATTTGGTATCTGGAGCAGTCTTGTTCCAGAGATGGGTAAGAGGTGGAAAATTCATGGAAATGCAAGGAGATGCAAGGAAATACATGGAAATACATGGACACACATAGAAATACATGGAAATACATGGGCATACATGGAAATACATGGACATACATGGAAATACATTGAAATACATGGCCATACATGGAAATACATGGAAATACATTGAAATACATGGAAATACATTGAAATACATGGCCATACATGGAAATACATGGAAATACATGGACATACATGGACATAAACGGGCATACATGGAAATACATGGCCACACATGGAAATACATAGACATACATGGACATACATTGAAATACATGGGCATACATGGAAATACATCCTCTGTTGCCCTCTGCTGTTGGCTTGGTCAGATGTGAAGGGAATTTTCCCGGTAGCTCCCCGTGGGAAGCACAATGCAGAAGCCAAGGACAATCACAGGATGTGCTGGATGGGAGGAAAAACTGGGACCAGGAGGGGATTCTGGATTTGGAGTGCTCGGGAGGAAAAGGATCAGCCTGCACTCTCACAGCACGTGGGAGTGGAGGGCACCTTTCCATGGGAATCAAGGGCAGAATTGGGCAGGTCCCAGTGCCAGGGCCACTGTCAGGGTGCCAGCCCATGCCAGGTGCTGGGCCCAGAGAGATGCCAGCAGAATTTCCAGGCTGGATCAGCCATCCCTGACCAGCACTGTCCCATGCCAAGGGCAGCACAGTGGTTTCAAAGCTTGGCAAAAACTGGTGTGGCTTGTCAGACTCAGGGGCTGGGTGATCCCTGTGGGTCCCTTCTGACTGAGGAGATTTTGTGATTTCTGTGATTCTGAATTCCTGTGATTCTACTTGTGGAAATCTTAAGAGCAATTACAATGATTTCAGAACTGACAGAAAAGTCAGGTCCAGCTAAGTTGGGGTTTTTTTTACATACATCAGCACAGGAAGGGCACCAAACCCCATTTATCCTCAGCAAACAAGCTTTTTGCACAGTTTCACACATCCTCAGCTTCCTGGACTGTGATTAACACCTGAACTGAGGGGTGCCCAGCCTGGAATAAGGATTTGGCATTCATCAACACTTCCTTGTGGTCCCAAGGCTGACCCTCACCCCCTTGGATTACAACTTAACTGATTTGTTTCTGTGCCATTACCTGTGGTTTGCTTTCCATGTTTTATTACTTCCCCTATTACCCTACAAAATCAAGAGTTGACTTCACATAACCTTGTTGGCTGTGCTTAATCCNCCACACTCTCCAAGTCTGCGTGCCAGCCATGAAATACACAATTCCCACAGGGCTCCCTGCTCTTTGCTTTTGGGGAGGAAGTAAAAAAAAAAAAGAAAAAAAAAAAAGAAGAAGGAAATAAAGTGAAGTACGGTTTGAATGCAAAGCAGTCCATGAAACAGTGAGAAATTTGGGAATTTGCAAGGTTGGTCAGGTACCTCTCACACAGCAGCAGCTCTCAAGCAAGGTCCCACAAGCTCCTCAGGCAGCAGCTGCTCCTGACTCTGCTCTTCCTCACAAGGGCTCCTCATATGGAGAGGGAGCAGCTTCTCCATTCCAGGAAATGGGATTGCAAACCCTGCCCCTCAGTGATGCCACCCTGCTCCAAACCAGCCAGAGCTGAGCTAATCCCAGCTCTAATGCTGCCCCTCACGCTGTCAGCAAGTCAAAAAATCAGAGGTCCTGTAAAAATTCCCACTGTTCCCCATATAAAAGCAAACTCTGACCTGACAGGACCTGCTGTACAAATTCCTGCATTTTTGTAGGGCCAACAGAAAACTGCATCAATTCAACAGCACAAGAGGGAAGGACCAGGAGCAGCCCCACCTTGTCTGATCAATGCACACAATCACACAATTTACCTGAACCACCAAACTGTAATATATACAAATGTAACTATAAATATATCTTGTTTTATATATATATAGTAGTATCTTGGCATGCAGGTCAGACCCACCAGCACAGCATGATCCCTTTTCCTAAGATCCCATGCAGCAGGAGTGAACCAGGAGTGAATTCAATTGCTTTATTATTTTTACATCAACAGGAAATATAATTTGAACACAGAGATTTTAAAAACTAGATTTAATCAAGTGCAGTTAGTAGAGAATTCACAATTTTCTGTATAGGAGTATGAGGACCTCCAATGGAAATTCCTTACCCAAGACTAAAACTTGTGGTACAAATAAGCAGCAGAACAAATTCCCCCACTCTCACATGGCCAAGTCCACAGAGGTGAGGATATGCCTGAGAAACAATATCAGAGCTCTTCTGCCAAGCCAAAAACATGAGAGAACA
Organism: Buphagus erythrorhynchus; assembly: GCA_013400855.1. NCBI lineage: Eukaryota > Metazoa > Chordata > Aves > Passeriformes > Sturnidae > Buphagus > Buphagus erythrorhynchus. The sequence goes on along the minus strand of VZTT01058593.1, from coordinate 18,071 downwards.
GAGTGCAAGCACAGATTTTATCAAATGGTCACTTGGCAAAGATAGAAACTGCCTTAAAAGCATCCTGGCCACAGCTGGTGGCCTCATTTTTAAGGCAGGATTTGCTGAAGACATAGACTCAGGTTGAAGGATCTTCCCAACCCCTGCCAGGACAGGACAGGCTTTTCCTCCTGCACTCCAGCAGCAGCTCCCTGAAGCACACAAAGTGACCAGAGTGTGTTGGATACACCCCCACCTCCCTCTCTGCATCAGGGAGGGGACAGTGTGGTGGGAGCTGTCCCTGCTGCTCCCTGACCCTGGCACAGGGCACTGCAACTTCCCAGCCTGGTCCCCTGGCAGATGAAGGTGACAAAGGATGGGGCAGATGTTTCACCAACCTGCTCACTGACACTGCAACAAATGAGGGAGAAATCTCATCATCTGCTCCGTGGGCGAGGGAGTTGTCACAGAGAATAGTCGAGGGCAGATTGGAATGGAAGAACACAAAATTCCTGCTTTAGCACAACCAGACCCAGAGGGAAATATCTGCCCACACCCCCAGCTGCTAAAAGTGTCCTGACAGAACTGAGTCAGCTGGGTTCTACCTGCAAAAAGGGGGGGCTCCAGCCCTTTTGTTGGTCCTCTCCCCTCTAGTGGATCCCAATGGGCTTTGTTTTGGGGGCTGAGTTTATTACTAAAATACAAAACCCAAGAGCTGGGATTTGTTTGTTCTAAGAACCTCAACATGGTGATAGGGAAATTTTCTGAGCACTTTTAGTAGCCTGAATGACACCTTCAACCACACTCCTCATGCAATACTTCATTATCAGCTCATCTGAGTTGGTGTTTAGAAATGTTAGGACATAAAAAGTTCATAAATCATTAGTCCATAAAAGTCTCATATTCAATTAACAGACCTGACTTGAAAGGACTTTGACTGTCCTACAAAATATTAAAATGTGTTCCCAAAGGTGTTACTGGTTCTTTAACCACTAAGGAGCCCCACAGAGTGGTGTGAGGACTAAAGTCTCAGATAACAAAGCCATTGCTCTAATTACAACAGCATCATTAACATTTCCAGTCAAAACTTGCAAAAAAACCCCCAAGGGTAAATTCACAGGTGTGCTGTGGGGCATGACATAAGGAAGCTCAATAAAACATGCAAGAAAACCTCAGCAGGAAACAGGGAAGGAAAAAAAACGCCTGCTATTGTCAGGGTTTGTGCAAACTTCTCCAAGCCAGGAGTGCAGGAAGGGATGAGATCACAACCTACGTGAAGAACTTGAAATGATTTTGACTCTGATTTGTCCTTTGACATAATAAGTTGAAACACAAAACCAAACTGAGAAATCTGGGCACCATGATTTTAGTGTTTAAATTAAATGTACCTGCCCTCAGGACTTTTATCAAGGGAACTGGATGCAAGAGTAACAATGAATGTTGGAGATCCTGGAAAGAGAAATCCAGGGGTACAGACTTGGCACAAAACCCAGCATGAGTTTTCTCTATCAGAACAGCAGAAATGAAAATGGTAATTAATCAGATGCATTTTCTAAAACATCAGGCAATGCCTGCAGAGAACACCACTGTGCTCAGGGAAAGTGAATTCTAGCCACAAAAATAAGCAAATGCCCCCAAAATCAGGAAATGTTTGTCAGTGACCCAACCTCAGAGGTTTCTGGCAGCCTCAACCCCTCAGGTACCACTACTGGTACCACTTATCAAAATATCATTGGGATAGGATTTTCAATTCTCCTTATTGGTTCAGCTCTGAATCAGTCCCACACAAACAGAGTTATTGACTCCCAGTGTCCCTGCAGTGACTCCCCATGGGCTGAAGTGCTCTGCTGGATTCCCAGAGCAATCCCTGGGGGTTAATCACAGCTCCCATCCTTCCAGCCATCCCTCCAGCGCTCATCCACACGGGAGCAGTCGAATTCCGCCTTCCCCAGCTTCCTGTTCACTTCGTTGTGGAGCAGACACAGCCACTGGGAGAAGTTACTCCTGGTGCTTGTATCAGGTTGGTTTGTCTGTAGTCTGCAAACAGGGAACAAATTATTTGAAACTTTTGAGAAAAAAAGCTGAGAGCAGCAGAAAATTTTGTCACAGAATCCCAGAACGGTTTGGGTTGGAATGGACTTTAAAGATCATCTTGTGGGCAGGGACACCTTCTACCAAATCAACCACCTCAGCCCATTTCAGTCTTTGCCTTCACTACTGAGACTGCCAACACAGGGCATTTTTGAGGGCAGAAGAATATTTGTCTCCTGAAAACCAAATTATTCCAAGTCCCAGTCTAATTCCACAACTGTTCACAAGCCCATTTTGAACCAGAAAAGTCCAAAATCGCCTCAGGGAGGCCTTGGAGGCACAGAACCCAACAGCATGAGAACAAGTGTTTGTTTTTTGAGTGAGTGCACCTGTGATTGATGCAATAATGGAAGAAACCAGTTCAGGTAGCTACAAACCCCAAGTGCAGGAAGAGCTGCTGATATGCAAACTAGCTGCTGCAGCCCAGCACTTCTGGCAAGCTTCCCCAGCACAAAAACCTGCTGAGGCCACTCATCTCTCCATCAGATCTTCAAAAAACTTACTGAGATCACTCACCTTTCCCTCAGATCCTCTAAAAACCTGCTGAGGCCACTCACCTGTCCTTCAGATCCTCAAAAAACCCACTGAGGAAACTCACCTGTCCTTCAGATCCTCAAAAAAACCCACTGAGGAAACTCACCTGTCCTTCAGATCCTCAAAAAACCCACTGAGGACACTCACCTCTCTCTCAGGTCCTCAGCACAGTGCTCACAGGGGTAGAACTTGGAGAACAGGTTGATGAATTCCCTCATCTCCCTCTGCTGTGCCCCCGAGGGCCGCTCAGGGTAGTAGGCAGCCATGGTGTGCAGGAAGGCCCAGGTGCTGCGGCCCAGCTGCTCGCTGTCCAGGGGACAGTCCGGAGGGGGCTCCTTCTCCTCTGTGACAGCCACGTCCTGCAGAGGGACACAGGAGTGTGAGGGGACACAGGGGTCGCTGGGGAAACAACGCTTTTGAGCTGGGAGGGAAGTGAGATGGGGGGAACAGGTCCTTCACAACCTTTCTGGGGATATGGCAGAGCCCCCCTCACACATTCAGTGGGAACATGGTAAAACCCCCCTCACACCCTCTGTGGGGACACTGCAGAGCCCCCCTCACATTTTCTGTGGGGACAAGGCAAAGACCCTTTCACAGCCTCAGAAGACATGGCAAAACTCCCCTCACAGTCTCTCTGGGGACAAGGCAAAAACCCTTTCACACCNTGGGGATATGGCAGAGCCCCCCTCGCACATTCAGTGGGAACATGGCAGAGCCCCCCTCACACCCTCTGTGAGGACAAGGCAAAGACCCTTTCACACACTCAGGGGACATGGCAAAGACCCCCTCACACCCTCTGTGGGGACACTGCAGAGCCCCCCTCACATTTTCTGTAGGGACAAGGCAAAGACCCTTTCACACTCTCAGGGGACATGGCAAAGCCCTCCCCACATTTTCTGTGGGGACAAGGCAAAGACCCTTTCACACCCTCGGGGGACATGGCAAAGTCCCCCTCACACCTTCAATCGGACCATGGCAGAGCCCCCCTCACACCCCCAGGGAGAAGATGGGGACCCCCTTCCCATTCCCACTGAAGGAAACCCTGTCCCCGGCTCCTTCACACCCTGAAGGGATCACGCAGCCTCATCCCACATGAGGCGGCAGGATGGAGGACTGAGGGAGCTCTGCAGGAGCTGCGGATCGCCAGCGGTGGCTCCCGCCGCGCCTCACCGCGCTGCCCGGGGCCGCCTGCTTCCTCTGCTCGCGGAGCCAGCTCTTGAAATCCGTGCAGGCTCGGCATGGCTTCTTGGGTGGCTCCCCCGCCGCGCCGTGCGGGACGGAGAAGGGGAAGGAGCCGCTGTCGGTGCCGGGGAAGGGCGCGGAGCCCCGGCCCGCGCGGCCCTCGCTGGGCGCCGCCATGTTGGCGCCGCGGTGCAGGACGGGCCGGGGCGGCGCCATTCCCGCCCGGGCTCCGTGAGGGGGCTCGGAGCCGGCGCGTGTTTTTACAAAAAACCAGCAGCAAACTCTGTGTTTAAATATTGTGTGAGAGGAGAACACGACATTCCTGACTGTGCTTCCTCGATTTGCGCTTCACATCGCCCCTGGGGTGCGGTGGGGCTGTGCTCGCCCTCAGGGCGGGCACACAGATCCGTGAGGGGGCTCTGCCATGTCCCACCTGAGGGTGTCACAGAGCAGTTCCCCTCATATGGCCCTCCCAAATGAGCACAAAAATGTGTATAAATATATGTTTATATGGGGTCTGGAGCATCTGTGTGGTGCAGGAGCTGGGCCTGGTCAGTCTGGGGAAGGGAAGGCTGAGAGGGTGTGATAATTGATAAGATTCGTGTTAATCATAGAAGTTCGGAGTTTGTATAAACCAGAATACTTAGATAAAAACACGGACCTAGACAAAGAGAAATATATGATTAAAACCATTCTGTTTAAATCCACCTGTTATGAATATTGTGTTTTCTAAATAAGTTGTATTTGATACCAGTTTGTAAAACAAGGTTTTCCACGGCCTGAAAGATTTTGCAAAATCAGATTTCCTGCCTTTATGTAATCAATTGCAACCTATCTGCTAAGACCAGACTTCCCACTTCTACTGTTCTTTATCTGCCGAGACCACACGGTTACTTGACAAGCCGTCTGGAGAGCGGTCCCACGGATGTTTCTTTGACCTCCACTGCTTNACTGGTGTCAGAGGATGGTGCCAGACTCTGCTCAGTGACAGGACGAGGAGCAGTGGCCAGGAACTAAAACACAACAAGTTCCACCCTGACATGAGGAAGAACCTCTTTGCATGACAGAGGGAAGAGCAGAGCCCTGACATGGCAGAGCCCTGGAACAGCTGCCCAGGGAGGGGGTGGAGTCTCCCTCAGGAGACATCCCAAACCCACCTGGACATGTTCCTGTGTCACCTGCTCCAGGTGACCCTGCCTGGGCAGGGGGCTGGGCTGGATGAGCTGTTCCTAACTCAGTTATTCTGGGATGTGTGGATGCTGTGTGTGGCACAGCCCATGGCACACGGCAGATCTCCTTCGTGCCAGCGGTGCTGACGAGCACCTCAGCGTTATCTCCAGCAGAGTCATACATCAACAGGGTGATTGTATGGACAAACAAGTGATTAACTCCATTCAACTCATGCCTCTCTATAGCAACACGCCCATATGTAGTTCTGCATGTTTTTAACACCTGTCACATGCTTGTAAATGCATACTGAGTGAGGATTTTTCTCTTTCTGAGAGCACTGGCACGTGTCACACCAGGGCACGTTCTGCCTGGGATGATGGAGACCCAGACCTGGCCCCAGGGCCTTGGCCTAGAGTGGACATTTGGCATTTTTTCTTTTATTCTCAGAGAGCCACAAGCTTGTGAGCACATGAGAGTGGTGATCTGGGGAATGGTCCAGCCTGGCATCAGACTTTGGAGCTTGCTCTTTCACCCCTTAAAAACATGAATTAGCTGTGGCCTTACAAAATTCTTAATAGAGGTCAGAGGGTGAAAACTTGGAGGGCAGCACAGACTTGTTCTCATCCTTCTTTTCAGCTTGATTCTGTCATGCTCTTAAAGGTTTGAGAGCCACAAGTCTCCTGCCATGAACAATGTGAATTTTGTATCCACTTTAACTTTTCTCCTGTTTATCACCTGTAGGTCAAGTGAAAAATATGACTGTTTTGTTTAATGGAAACAAATGTATGTCCAGGATGGAGCTGGACCAAAACATCACTAAATAAATAAATAAATAAATAAATGTGATTTATTTAACACAGTGTGGTGTAAAATGTGTATTAGGAAAGGCATCATTTTAGAGAAATACCTCAAAGACTTGCCCTCAAAAACACTTGGTGTGTTTCATGTGGAAATGGCTGAGCTGTTCCTGCTCTGTGGAGCACTGAGCTGATGGTCTGGATCTCCATCTTGGGGTCTCCACCAGTGCTCCTTTATTTTTATTTATTTGCAATTTCCTGGGAATATTTCTTTGTTGATTTTTGTGAGGGAGGGAGGGAGAAGACACGTGAGTAACTGGTAGGAGCTGCTGGAATGGCTTTGCCTAAAGTTGTAAACAGCTATAAAGATAAATTTCACATGCAAAGGGAAGATCAAGTAGGGACAGTGACATTTTTATGTCTGTTTTCCTTGCCCACCAATAAATGTTTTAACTGATGCTCATGACCTTGTTAATTTTTGTAAAGTCAGGAAAAAAGAGAATGAAATACTGAGGGAATTTCCTTAGAGCTTTATTGTTTGGTCTTCAAACAATTAAATAGTTGCAGAGATGTTTCCAAGTCACACCAATCTCCTGGTTTGGCCGTTAGCAGACTTTGCTTCCTTGATAGTCATTTAATTTATGCAGTCAGTTAAAATATTAGCATTTTTACTGAAAACAAAAAAGCCCATAGCCTGGAAGGAGGCTGTTGGTTACAGAGATTTGTGCTTCACTTTGCTCCCCTTGCCCCTTTCCTGCTCAGCTCTAGGAGCAAAGCTGGCTCTTTAGGAAAAGGACCTCCCAGTTTTCTCCACTTGCCTTCAGGTCCAGCATCAGCTCGGATTTCAAAGTTTAAAAAATAGAGAAATTCTCCAGTTCAAGTCAGAGCAAGGAAATTCACTTTACTGTCTGTAAATGAATCCAAGTTTGGATTCCAAGTTTTGGATTTGTTTGGAATCCAAGTTTTGGCAGAGCCAAATTAGTTCCATCCAAAGGAAGGAATGTGGTGCAGAGCTGAGGAAGGATGAGGGATCATTCCCTCATCCTGACCCACCCAACCTCTGCTCCCAGCACTGATGTAGGAGCTGCAGTGTGCTAGAGCCTGTTACCAAACAAACTCCTCACACAAATTCGATTTTGGGGAGGAATTCTTCCCTGTGAGGGTGGGGAGGGGCTGGCACAGATTCCCAGAGGAGCTGTGGCTGTCCCTGGATCCCTGGCAGTGTCCAAGGCTGGGATGGATGGGGTTTGGAGCAGCCTGGCATGGTGGAAGGTGTCCCTGCCCTGCTGCTGCCAGCAAAGCACAGATTTTTCAGCTGGCAGTGTCTGTGAGCCTGGGCCCACTGAGGTCACAGATGTCACTGAGTATATCGCTCTTCCTCAGAGCTGTGCTTGGAATGGGGCAGCTCAGGGGGTGATGACAGCACTCACCAGGAAGCAGCAGTAAAACCCCTGCTGGAGAGATTAAAAGGCTGTGTTTGCCTTTCTCAGAGCTGTTTGATCTTCTGCTCTTACCTTTGTGCCTGCGAGACCAGAGCCAGGAATGGGCAGCTGGCAGTGGGGCTTGGGACAGGAAGAAGAAATGGGGCTGGACACCCTCCCTGCCCCTCTGAACCCTGCAGTATCCATGGCACAGGGATCCTCACAGTGAGCTTGGGCAAAGACAAAGGTCTCAGTTTAAATACAGCCCCTGAGCAAAGCAGGTGACCACAAGGAGGGGAGACACAAGAGGAAAAGATCCCGAGGAGGGATGATCCCAAGGAAGCTTCATACAGTGTGACCCCAAGTTCCTGCAGGTTGGTCATTATGGACTGGGACAAGGAATAATATTCTCAGAGCCTTCTTCATTTGGGAATCTAAACACCACTGAATATCCAGTAATTTATTGAAAGTTTCAAATGAGGCAACTGGAATAGGTTGTCCAGAGAGGTCTCCTGGTTGCCCCATCCCTGGAAGTGCCCAAGGTGAGGTTGGACAGGGCTTGGAGCACCCTGGGACAGTGGAAGGTGTCCCTGCCCATAGCAGGGGGTGGCACTGGATGGGCTTTGAGGTCCTTCCAACCCAAACCATTCCATGATTCTTTGAATTTTTTTCAGGAGGGGAAAAATGCACCCTGTGGCTCTCAGGATGCTTACCAAATGTTTTTGTGATGGTTTTGTAGGTAGTTCCAGCTGAATATAACTGTTTCCCTCTGCAGGGGAATACAGCAGGAAGCTGTCTTTTATTTACACGTAAGAACGTGAGCCTAAAGTCTGACCAGTGATGAGCCAGCTCCAGGAATTAGTCATAGACTTGTTTGAGAAATTACAGCCAACTAGGAAATAGCAGCAACAAAATAAAAACATTTATTTCTAGGTAAGTGAATCATATTGATCGTGTCTGCTCGCGTAGAAGTTTATCACCTGCAAAATTTCCCAAAATATGAATTTATTCCCCAGATATCAGGAAGGACCCTGCATTCCCCTGCATGCCAGGGAATGGGTGAGATGTTGATCTCGGTTCAGATCCATCCAGAACTGCTGAAATGTGTTCAGAACAGTCTGAAGTGTCAGACTGAGCACAAGGCACTGCCTCGCTCAAATCTGGGCATCTACACCAGACACTGAGTTTGTTCTTTTAAATTTGGGGCCATTTTTCTCTTGCTGATTAAAATGAGAATCAATGACTAATGGTGATGTCAGGGGCAGGGAGAAAACCAAATTATTTCTGCAGGTTGGTTCAGATGATCCTGCTTGTGCCATGCTCCAATCCATCTCCTCCTTCCCAGGTCCACTCTGAGCACCTCTGGAATCAGCTCATCCATTCTGAGGACAAACACGGCAAAATTGGGGATTCTTATTGTGCTCTTGAAAAAATGAAGCACAAAGTCTTCAGTGAGCAGCTCCTTTTCCTCTTGGCTTTGCAAAAGGAGAGTGGCCCCTGATTTGGGGTGATTCCTTTTTCCCAGAAGGAGGTCAAAGGAATTCAACAGCAATCTCCTTCAGTGGAAGAGGTTTTCCTCAGGTTACAGTTGCTATGTTTGGACTCCTTAGGAATGAAACATAAATGAAAGAACAATTCCTTCCACATTGCTCTTCTCCCACCAAGCTTTTGAGTGAAGATTGGATCTGGTTTTTGCTGGTTTCTGAAGGGGCCAAGGAACACAAATTGCTGTCTTTGCTCTGAAATACAGGTGAACTTCTACCCAGAGCTCCTGGTGCTGCTGGAATCCCCAGGAGAGATAAGGCTTTGCATACTCTGCTCCTCGATGGCCTTGGGGAATGAGGAAAGGGAAAAGAGTGGGATGAGCATCTCTGACTAATCTGGAAGGAACACAATGATCTTGTCTCTGATCAATTTACTATATTTAGCATGTTGTAAGAACAGATTTTCCCCAAGTGAAAACAATATTTCTCCATGCTCTCTGTGCTTGCTGTGCTTGCTGTTGGCTGTACTGGTCTTGCTGGGATTTTCCCCCGCCGGATTTAGGAATGTGTAGGGCAGGCTGTGCTCTGCAGAGCCTCAAACCCCTTTGGAAACTCCACTCTGCTTTTCTTCTCCCTTCACATCCCATTCCTGGGTCCCAGCACGTCCACACAGCGCTGGCCTCGTGCCATGCACTTATCAAACATCGCTTTTTTCCTCAGAAAATAATTCAGGGAACCTCCTCTTCTTGAAGCAGTTTAAGTTTCTGGAAGATTCCCTCTTGAATCACACTTTTGTCCTTTGCATAACCTTAGCAAAACATGTCACTTTTATAAAAGAGCTATGAAATCGTCACAACAAATGCTTGGTGAACAGGAGCCCGTCCACTGTCTGTGCCCCAGGCACTGAGCAAACCCTGGAGATGGGCACAGCTCTCCCTGGGCTGGGTGGGGCCATCCCAAAGGCTTTGCAAAGAAAATGACACCTCGGGAATGAGGTTTGAGGGAGTTTGATGTGATGCTGTGATTTTGGATCCTGAAATAAAGCTGCCTGTGAGGAGTGAGTGACCCCCTGCACTGAAGAGGGATGTGCACCTTGGGAAGCTCCATAATGGAGTGGGAAAAGGCTGAGCTGCTGCCTGGCCTCAAAGGGTTGCTGGGTTGGGTCTGCCACAGAGAAATGCTTTAGTGCCTGCAGCAGCTGCTGAAATTAGGATGAAATTAAATACTTTCTTCTGGATTAGTTACTGCAAAATCTCTCATCCCAGCCTGTGTGAAAGTTCAACTGCTTCCTTTGTTCATGAGGTGAAGGAGACTTTTGTCAACTCCAGTGTCTGGGTTTTCATTATTCTTTTTAAATAAAGGTCTGTTTCTCTACTTATTAGAAGTCTAAAACCTCTTTGTACTTTTAAAATCGGCTTTTAGCATCTGGGCTTTTCATTAAAGGTGCTGATAGGTCATGTGTCATCGCAGGTGACCTTCAAGAACAGTAAAGGGCAGGTTTTGATCCTGAAGGTGAGCGAGGGAAAGATGAAGCTTTTCCACCAGCTTTGTTCCAGGCCCCCCCTGGCTGTGCCCACAGCTCCTTTCCATATCTCTTCCTCGCAGCTGCAGTGTCCTGAGGGTGGTTTGAGGACTTTTCCTCTCTTTGCCTTTCCTGTGCTGGCCACAGAAGGAGAAATCCCTGATGCATTGTCCCACATTGGTCAGCCATGAGGGGCATAGGTCACCCACCAGCCCAGACACGACTTCTGTGTGTGGGAAAGATGTTATAACACAGCTCCAAGCATTTGGGACAAGGCTGTTTCTTGCTGGACCTGGAAAATGGCTCAGGAGGAGCTGGAGAGGAGCTGCCTTTGGCTGCCCCCGAGCGTCTGTGCACTCAGATTCTGCTTCAACTGAAGTTACTGCTGATCCACATTGAAATGAAAAGCAGAACATTGGTGTTGATTTGCCGTGGAAGGGATGGAAATACTCAGTGGGACAGCCATGGTGACTGTGGAGCCTTCCTGCAGTCTCCTGTGTCTTTCCAGCCGTGGGCAACCTGGGCCAGGCAGTCTGGTGTGACTCCCTGTGACAATGCCTCAGTCACCTGCTGTGGCACAAACATGTTTTTGTCCCCAGAGCAGCTCTTTATTGCTGGAGTGATGCTCCTTGAGTAGCAGAGCTTCACTTTGGTGAGGTGCAGGAGGCTCTCTTGGAGCAGACTGCAAAATGATGGGAGCCATTACAGAAAAATCCTGTGTTTCCTTCATCTTGGCAAAGCTGGGCAGTGCACTCCTACGTTTGCCTGTTAATTCATGATCTCTTTGGTACCTTGTAAAACAACGAAAGGAAAATTAACTGCTGCCCTCAGAGCTGTGTAAATAAATATCAGTGATGAAACAGCAGCATCCAGCAATTCTTGCTGAGTCTCACTTTTTCTGGGCAGACCCCTCCTCCCCTGGCAGTAGTTATTACCCATGAGCGGGCACTGATTTATGGCAGGATGGCACAGAAGCTGTAGAAGACACAAAGTAAACTTGATAATGTCAAAAAAAAAAAAAAAAAAAAAAAAAAAAAATGAGAAAAACAATGTTTGTCTTGTTTTCTATAAGTGAGTTCAAATGCATCCAGCAGAGGAGTGGAATTATGGCCTCTGTGGGGTTACCCATCCTTCCTGACAGGAATGGCCCTGGCATGGCTGGGAGGTGTGGAGAGCTCTGAGGATCACTGTGCCCATCCAAGGCCATCTGGTTTCGTGGGTGGTGTCACTGCAGACATGACATGGCTCCTGAGGTCATTCTGGAGCAGAGAGTTTCATGACATCACACCTGACACCTCCAGGGCGCCGATACTGCTGTGACAGCTGCAGGGCTGGCACTGAGCCTGCAGGTGACTCCAGAGGTGCTGGTGACTCAGAGGGGTGCCAGGCTTTTCCCCTCCCTCCCTGCACCTCAGTTCTGTGTCACAGTGACCTTCACTTCCACAAAACGTTTTCTCAGATAACCAATTATTGAGTTTTGGGCAGTTTTGCTCCTGTTTGATTTTATACAACACTGTTAATCACCAGCAATCTCCCAGTCAGTCCAATCTTTTCCAGAAGATCAGCTCTCCAAACTGCATGGCTGCTCCTTCTGCCTCGGGTGACCTGTGTAGCTTCACCTTCTTGTTGTAACATTCCATTAGATGTTTTCCACACCCCCCTTTCTGCCTGAATTCCCTGAGAAAGATGAAACACAGCAAAGCCTTTAACCAAGGCTGTTTCCTACTCTTCTGGTTTTTATGGCATCTGCAGATCAAGGTGCTCTCCAAGCCTCCCCAGCCTCTCCTCATCCTGCAGCCCCTCCAAGGCTTTCCTTGTCTTTGGCTTTTCCCAGTCAGGATAAATATACTTAAACCTTTACATTCTTGGAAATACATTGTGGTTTGTGTTTGCTCTGAGACAGGAAACCAGGCCAAGGTGCTTCATTGGGAGTCTTGGTCACAAAAATTTCCAAGAGCCACTTAACAAAGCCATGTGAAGGTGAGCTTAGCTCTGGTTTGGCTGCCAAGGAGAAGCCAAAGAGTGCAGGTTTGAGGACATGGAGTCAGCAAAGAGTTTTGGCACCTCAGAGGCTGGGACTTTCTAAATAAATCTGCTGGATGAAGTGATTTCCTCTCCCTCCATAAAATCCTCACTCTTTGATCTGGGGAGATTTACCAGCACATGCTCTGGCTGGAACCTTTATAACAGAGGGATGGAGGGTCTGATCCCAGGGCTGTGGAGGGCAGGGAGCTGCTCCACATCCCTTTTCCACAGGGCAGCTCCTGTGCAGCTTCCTGAGCCAGGAAATGCCCTGGAGATGCTGTTGGAGAGATTTTCTCTCCAAAATCCACACCGAACCAAAGTGCTCTTTGGATAACTTTCCCTTTTTAATGCAGGACAGATAGCCAGCAGCAATAAATCCAACTGCAATAAACCTGCTTTCCTTGTCTCCAGAAACTGCCACGCTGCTGTGTGGGAGCAGCCTCCTGTGCTCATGGAACACAAACCAAGACCCTCCTGACTGTGTTTTCCAGAAGGAATCTGGTTTGGCTCCATGGTCTAGTTCTGGGTTTTTAGTTTTTGTTGTTGTTGTTGTCGTGGGATTTTTTTTTTTTTTTTTTTTTTTGGTAGATTAAAAATCACCTGCAGCCGTTGCTGAGGGTTTGAGACACCAGGTGTAGCTGAGAAATGAAAGGGAGGCACGGCTGAGCCTTTCAGTTTGAGTTCCAATAATGATAAGGATAAAGATAATTATAGTGATAATGCTTCAATTGAGGCTTTATCAAAGAAGAGGCGGTTTGATCACACGGTGCCCATCAGCCCTGAGGTTCAGGGAGAGGACAGGCTGTCCAAAGCTGGAATTATTTCTCCTGCTGTGCCTCTGGGCAGTGGAGCTGCTCCTTAGGAAAAGCTGGTGGCTGCCTGGGATTTTTGGGACACCTGGCTGGATGCAGGACAGAGCACTCAGAGATGAGTTTGCAGCACACCTGAGAAGCTTTCAGTCTTTTAGTTACATCCTGGAGATGTGTCTGTTCATAACATCGGCATCTGCGTGGAGATATTGATAAAACTCTCACAAGTCTATTTAAAGTAACTCGGCAGGTGGGACAAAGCAGAAAAAAAAAATATTCGCACAAATACTCGCAAACAAGTATTACTCACGTTAAATGGTGTCTGATGTGAGTTTTTACAACCCATGTTCTAAATCAGTTTTTGGGACTGCAGTGAGCTCAGTCCGTGCAATACAGCCATAAAAACCTCCCAGGTGTCCCGGAAATATCTCGGGGCAGGTGCTGCTGCCTCTGTGACCTCCTTCCACCCAGCCCTGGCAAACAGCCCCGGCTCACTTCCCGGCACTGGTTAGTAAGGATGTGATAAAAAAAAACGTGTTTCTTCTCCCCGGCTCCCTGAACTATGTCCCGCCTTCACCCGGCAGTATTTGCATGTGAAAAGCGAGGGGAAAGGTAAAAGGCACGCGGTAGTTTGCCAAATCACGGAATTTCTGCCCGCTGGCTGGGCGGAGGAGGAAGCTCGGGAACACCTCTGCCCTGCCTCCTGCTCCAGGGTATTTAACCTCGGAACTCGGGGCTGGAGCCGCATCTCTGCTCCCTGCAGCTCTCATTCTTCCAGCTCTCATCCTTCCAGTTCCATCCCTCCAGTTCTCACCCCTTCAGTTCCATCCCTCCAGTTCCATCCCTCCAGTTTTCATCCCTCCAGTTCTCACCCCTTCAGTTCCATCCCTCGAGTTCCATCCCTCCAACTCTCATCCTTCCAGTTCCATCCCTCCAGTTCCATCCCTCCAGTTCCATCCCTCCAGTTTTCATCCCTCCAGTTCCATCCCTCCAGCTCCATCCCTCCACTGCCATGCCTCCCGTTCT
>VZTT01058592.1:8674-37599 GCA_013400855.1 Buphagus erythrorhynchus | reverse complement strand
AAGACTCCCTGTTTCTGAAGTCATTGACTGGCCTTTTACTCCTTTTTCATGTTTCATAATAAAGAGAATGTGAATGAATTAGTGTATATGTTAGAGATAAAGGTGGAATGATAAGAATATAACTGTCTTAATCCACCCAGTCATGATTGTAGAAGAACAAGTAGAAGAAAGCTATTATTTTTTGTAATCCCCCTGAATGTTGTTCAATTATGTAGTGACTGTCACAGAGATGTATGAAAAAGCATGGTTTATTTTGTCAGCTTGTCAATTATATGTCACTCCTGAGATACACCTTCTTGAAGAATTTGTGGTTTGTGGTTTTTTTTAGATTTTCTGTTGTGAAATGTGTTTATAGATGCTACTAAATGACATTTACCATACTGGCTCTTTAATCAGAAAGAAGGTAAAGAAAAATAAAGGAAATTTGAAGAGAGCTGAATTCTGAGCCTAAAAATTTCATTTTTATGGGAAAGACATCTAACTGCCAGCATTCACTGTTACCCTCCACAACCGTCCAAACCATGAAAATGCCGTGGCTGAAGGTGCATTGCATCGGTGTCTTAAGAGTGGCAGCTCCACAGTCAATAATCTGACTTCAGCAAAATCCCTGATTTACAAAGTCATCTTCTGTCTCTTTTTAATGTACTATTTACCCTTCCTTTCTCCAACTCAGTAACTTTTGGAGCCATCTTTTGCATTTCTCAGCCATGTTTGGCACATTCAGTACAGGGGGCCTAATGTACTGCTGCCAGCTTTGTGAAAGTACTTGGCTGATTATAGAAAGTGGAGATGGGGGATACAAGAAGCTTATCAGTATATCACCCTGAAGAAGGCTGCAGTAGGGGTGCCCCTACAAGCAGACATGGAAAAGCCCACACAAAGATTACATTTTTTCTTGCCCCAACTCTTGCTGAAGGTTGGAGGACCTTCTAAATGAAGTTACAAGAAAAGTTACAACTAGAGCTGGTGCCATCCCAGGTGCTGACTTGGGTCACACATTGTGCGCAGCCACAGGCAAGGTCTATTCTCACCCCACCAGCTCCAAAGTCACATCAGTAATACCCCTTATTAATATGTCTCAGTGATGAGTGTACCACTGGCAGCAAGAATTCTCCTCTCCTTGGGAGTGATGGCATCTATTAGTTAACTTTAAAAGCACAGAAGACAATCACCAGCTCAACATCTCTTTACATTCTCTCCCCGAGGGAGACTATTCTTCCAGTTTGTCTCCACTAAAAGGCCCAGAAGAGTTTTTCATATTTATCTTTTGGTGAGTGGGTGACATACATGGTCTTGCCAAGCAGTGCCAATGTCTTGGCAAACCGGTGCCCAGAAACTGAGGCAGCACAGGTTGGGATGGTATTAAGGTGGAGGGTTACTGTTTTTTTTTTAAGATCTGCAATTTGCAATATTGTCATCCACAGGCAGAGCAGGTGGAAGGGCCCATTGGAGGACTGTCTGTCCAAATGTCCTCCCTAGTTGTGTTTTTAGTGCAGACTGTTGTGGGATACATGTTGAATGCTTTTGTGGGCCAGCAGCAAAGAGATTTAGAGAAGCTCAGGATCAGGCAGCACAAGGGAACAGGTAGTGAGACTACAGATGTAGCAGTACCAGATGCAATGCTAGGAGGACTTGATGCCAGAAGCCATACCTGTGCAATTTTCATACATCTCCAACACATGAGCTCTGCTGATCTTCACCAGCATAAGCCAGAAAAAGCAGCTTGGCATCAGACACGGACGTGTGAGACAGAGCCATGTGTTGCCTGTGGGTGGGCAACCAAAGTGTTGCATGGTGGAGACAGGACCATCTGTCAGAGGGACACCTGAGGCAGTTGCCCAGGAGAGGAGGACATCATCTGTCATGGCTAACAGGCAGCCTCCTGGAAGCAGTGCTCACAGGGAATACCTATCACCACTGGAGCTCAAGCATCTGGAGGTACTGCAAAGAAGAGCTTCCTGGCTCTTTTCCTAAAGACATTTCACTAGGGGAACAAATACACTTTATGCAAGAAGAGGGGAGTGACTGATAGAATGGTCAATATGTATGAGTTCTATGCCACTATCTTATGCTAAGACATCTCTCTGCATATGCTAAACTAAATGAGTTTATTCCAGCAATATAATAACCACATCTGAATGCTTCTTGCTCAAACTCACATATAGAGATAAAAAGTAATGAGGACTTTCCAAGAACAAGCCAACCCCTCTGAATAGACTTGGGACAAAATTTTTAAAATGGGCTACAGTCTAGCTTTGTTGACAGCAAATCAACAGCAAACTCCAGTGTAAGGACACTCCAGGAATCATTTACTAAATACATCTTAATTAATAATAATTGCACAAGTGAACATAAAGTTTCTGCATTGACAAAATGTGATGGGATTACATTAACTCATGGAGGTCTGGTGTGCATGCACAATCCAAGCACAAGAACACCTCTCTGTATTTTTAACACTTTCTAACCTTCATCTCTAGGGAGACAGTTTCAAGGCTAAAACTTTAACACATTTATTTAGATTAATATAGATTTTCAAAAATTGGATCTCCAAATCCTTTGCTAACCTTGAAAACATTTACAGGTTCTGAATAGGATTTTCTAAAGCATACCATGTTGGAAAACACTGCCCCAGCAAAGGTGGTGAGGGCTTAATTCCGTGTTCAAGAGTTTCACCTGGGTGTTTTCTGTCGCATCTCACTTATTTAACACTTTTAAGAGCTGTTTCTAATCATGCAAAAGGATCCCCTAATAAATGAATCAAAGGCATGAAATTCTGAATTGCCTAGGAAATATGGACAAGCCAACATCCAAAAATGTATCTTCCTGGTGACCAGCCCACCCCATAGCTCTCAAGAGAAACCCCACTTTTGAAACAACCACGACTTTCATCTGCCAGAAGAGATCTCTCTAGCTTCCCTCCAGCTGAACACTTCAAGAATGTCACTGTTGCCTTATGGAATAACATAGCCATCTTCGCTTAGGTGATATTCCACTTGTGAACAAGCACTTGAAGGAATAATAGTTTCTAAATGTGGAGCATGGGGAAAAATCATCACTTTGTCAGCCTTCTGGTACATTACAGGGCAGCAAGCAAAATTGCAAATAATACTGGAAAGTGGGCAATACCTTGTATCTTCCTGATGGCAGAGGTGAGAGACGAAGTGTGCATGCCATAAAGGCTGGTAGCAGGTGGACAGTGGTAGATTCTGCCCCTGTCAAGCTGATCCTGCAGCAAGGTGAGGCTAGAGAGTCGAGGTTTTGGTAATCTCATCTAAGAAGAATTTATACTTTTTCTGTTGCACGTGCTATGCAATTGCCAGTTCTGACATACGCATAAAGCAACTCGTAGACACTTAGTGGTTTTTACTTGGAAACACAGATAAACTGAGTAGAGATTTGTGTTCCTACTGTAGCTTCTTTTACAGTGTAGCATTTTAAAAGGCAGATCTGCCTTTTAAGTATAATGACTGTACAAGACCTTCTATTTCCAATTTTAACTAATAATTTTGGCTTTTACAGTAATACAACCAAGTTAACAATAAAATAATTATAACCCGGTTGTGCAACCCCAGTTCACTTTAGGCCTTGGCTATGCACCAAGCTCTTCTCTGATTTCAGCAAAATCTGTAAGTGGTAGAGTTATTATTAAGATTGAAAGCACTAATAAATACCCACTGTTACCATCACCTTCCCTCATTCTTGCTGCTGCTTCCCCTCTTGTACAGCAGAGACCAAGCTCCAAGACACCATCATCCCTTGGCACTGTACTTGTATGTTACTCCGGGAGTATTTTCTACAAAGTGTTGTTCAACCACATCCGTAATGCAGGGGTAAAGATGAGAACTGAACCCGTCACTGACACCACCAGAAATAACCACAGGAAGATCCGATCCAAGACTTGAGCTACAAATTTCCAGTCTTGTACAACCTGGGAAGGACAGAGGGAGGATAAACATAAATAGTAACAAGCCTGGTACTGTGTTGATACAGCTATGTATATTTCAGCTCCTCAAATCTGGTTTTAAAATTAGAGGTTTGTAGTATGTGGTAGCCTAAAACCAGCAGAGATTACTGCTTCAGCATTCATAGCAGCTAACTGCTCAACCCCCTAAAACAATTCCATAGTTCTATGCACATGGTGATAAGACTTTCTCAGCCTGCACAAAAGCTTTTAGTTAAGTGCATATATGGAAATTTGCAGACTTAGACTTGAAGACGGTTTTACAGTGAACTGTATTTCGTTTTACAGATCTGCATTTCCTTCTAGGTGCCAGGATGAGGCTCTGGCGTATCACTTGGACATAGGCATTGATTCCAGTACAAGCAGTACGATTTACTTGTGTTTGCTTAAGTGATTTGTTGACTCAGACTGGGTACACTCAGAAGGGGAATTTTGAATTGTGAGTGCTGGCACAATTATGCACACACAAAAGTGCTATTTATTAAGGTGAATAAATAGCACTTTTTATTCACCTTTTTATTAAAATCATTTCAGCTTCAAACAAGTTTCAGTCACATACTGCATTCTTGATTTACTGCTCTTCTTTCTGCTGTAGTCCTCTCACCACAGTTTCAACAAAGTCCTAGCTCTTGCTAGGAGGGTGCTAACAGAAGTTTTTCCAAATGCTGCTAGCTGCATTGCTCTGCTGTCCTACACTTGCATGAGATGCATTGTTTGCAAACACAGTAATTTGCCCTTTTAAAAGCCAGGAGGTGAAGGATAGCAGTTGGTAGCTAATCTAAAGAGGTGTTAGTGAAAATCTAGAAGACCTTCACTCAAAACAGAGCAGCTATGCAGTGCATAGTATGTGCTGGGAAGCCAAGACTGACACCTCGCAAATGCCATAGAGCTTGCCTGTGTGAAAGTGTGAAAGTTAAATTTTTTGAGCATATGACAGTTTAGGGGCTTCCAGATTCATGTGTATCCCGAACTTACACAGGACAAGGTTATTAAAATAATCCCAAACCAGGAATTCCTACAGGAGAGGCTCCTGAAATCTCCTGCATCTGTGAAGAGCAGAGACTCTCACAGAGCAATACACTTCTCCTTGAAGTTATGTGTCATCTCAAAAAACATATTACTTATCAAGGTCTGAGGAAGAATACATGTCAGAGGAGAGCAGGAGGAAGAGGCAAAGGGGAAAGCATGCAGAAAGGGAAAGAGTTTGGAAGCCATTGCTGTAAAGGAAATGTCCTCCCTCCACCTACCTGTCTGATGAAATGCTCCTTTTTAACGTGTCTGGAAATGTACCGAATGGAGTCAGCTGCCTTTTCCAGAAAGGCAATAACAATTTTTTCTCCATCTTTTGCTTGCTTGTATTTCTGCTTCCCCAGAAACTTTGATTTGGAGATGGTTCCCTTTTCTTCAGTCTCTGAGAATGAGTAGCGATCTACATGGCCCTTCATGCAGAGCAGACGAGGCAACTTCTGGAGAAAGAGCCTTTTAACCCAGGGAGCCATGGGATGGTAAGTTGCTGAGGATCGGTGGTGGACATTGATAACAAACACAGTCACGATGATAGAGAGGGTCACAAAAATCATGATGAAGAGCAGATACTCACCGATCAGAGG
Organism: Buphagus erythrorhynchus; assembly: GCA_013400855.1. Classification (NCBI taxonomy): domain Eukaryota; kingdom Metazoa; phylum Chordata; class Aves; order Passeriformes; family Sturnidae; genus Buphagus; species Buphagus erythrorhynchus. Next base: position 32,028 of record VZTT01058592.1, on the reverse strand, counting down.
GATGACTTTGGAAGAAGAAGGGATTATTTCCTCAATCACTAAAAGGAAAACAGTGAGGGAGACTAGAACTGATGTCGACAATGAAAGCTTTTCTCCTTCATCTGAAGGTAGGTAAAACACTAGGACAGTTAGAAAAGACAAGCCCAGGCAAGGGATTATTAAGAAAAGAGTGTAAAACAATGGAAGGCGCCTCAACACAAAGGAGTAAGTGACAAATGGGTAAGAGTACAGCCCATCCTTCCTGTTCCCTTTCATACCTTTGGCGTTTAAGATTTCCCACTCCCCATTATCAAAGAAGTCTTTCCTGTCTACATTTTCATCCACTAAAATCAAGTCCACCATATTGCCATCATATGTCCAGGACCCAAACTTCATGGAGCAGTTCTGCCTGTCGAAGGGGAAGAAGGTCACATCCATTGTGCAGGAGCTCTTATAACTGGCTGGTGGTGTCCAGGTCACCACTCCATTGTACTTCACTATGGCTTTGGTCATCAGGGATCCTTCAAAACGTCCGTCAGCACTGGGAGTTAGACAGGAAGAAACAGCACCAAGTTCAGGACTACGTTTGCCCCAGTCCTACCCCACTTCAGCTCTGCTTTCTATCCCTCACCTGGAGCACAAGGTGCACAGCATTCACACTGCCTGAAGAAGCAGCTTTCTGGCAGCACACACAAGCCTCACTGTAGCTGACATGCCTTGCCCAAGCTCTAGCCTAAGCCCAGAGCAAGGAGCCACGCTACTCACTTTTCAAACAAAACAATGTCGGGAAGCCACAGAGACTCAGAGGGGACCCGGATAGCAGTGATCCCACCATATTCCTCTGGATTCCAGGAGAGTTTGTGGTCGATCCATTCCTGTAACAAAACAGCAGAGTTCTCTGCCCACTCACATGCAGCAGCCTCTTTCAACCCTGCACGTGCCTCATCAACGGCATGCACAGCACAGCAGGCACAGCCTGGTATGAAGCTGCTCAGCTGCAGAGAGGGTGCCAGATGGGCATGGCTGGGAGGTGTTAATCCCCACAAGCACTGCCCCTCCAGACACAGGTGAAACCCAAGAACCCATCCTTAGGCTGGCAACCTCAAGGCCGCTTCTGGAGAGCACTTGACTCTCACTTCCTTCACCACCCTGCGCAGCCCACCTGAGAGCAGTCTAGAAGGAAGGAGCCACTTCCCTTTAGTGCAGCAGCTTTCCTTCCCTCTGAGAACCAGCCCAAGCTGGTTTTGGCCGGCACAGACCCCATGGAAGATCCATGGACCCATGGTGGTGTGGGTACTAGTAATCAAATGAACCGAGGTGGCCTTAATTCACTTTTCAGTGGAGACCTGGCATTTTTCAGTGAATGGAATACAACACCTAATATCAGTACACCATCCTTGCAAAAAACAAATAAATTGGTCTTTCATCAGAAATACCTGCAGACTATTGCAGAGAAAATAATATGATGCTGTTGTAAAGCAGTTGGTTACAAAAGCAGGGAGTGTCTTCTCCATTTTCATCATGCTGAACTCTAGAACAATTTTTCTCTCCTTTTTTGGATTTTCAGATAGGGAGATCATAACAAGTGGCTCTAACAGCCTGGAGATTTCCACAGAAAAGCAATGGAAAATCAGCTCTCTGATCTTTGTTCATTATTTATGAGGATATTCATTTGTCCACAGAAATAGCAGCAACATGATGCAAGAGGTGTAGACTGTGGTCAATACCAAGAAGTGGAAAATGAACCAGTTTCCATTAAGCTGCAGCACTAAGAGATCTCCAGGGATGTGGAGGTCTCAGCCTTCACTGGGCAATTTCCTCCATGACTTAAGGATGAACCAAAAAAGCAATACTGTCTATTAATTCTCTATATTCCCATCTCATTTATTTGATTCCACATGCTTTTCAAAGCTATACCTAGAGACATTTGTTATTGTTCAGGTGTGGAAGGAGAAGAGGGGCCATTGCTGCTCAGAGTGTCACGATCAGGGACAGAGAACTTCAGCATTTTTAGCATTAACCACTTTTAGCATTAACTTTTCTCTGAGGATGGGTATCTAACAGATGTCTCCAGCAGCCTAGGCTGTTAAGTAGTCACAGTCTCACCTATGTCCTGGACGCTTCCTGTAATAGGTACAATGGGGCTTAGGCTGGAAATGTACATCATGCAAGGGGACAGCAGGGCTGAGGAGCAACCAACACAGTCATCTTGTAGTCTTTACTAACACAAGAGCAGCAAATACCCTGTGAGCCACCTAGAGATAGAATCATCCCTCTGGAGTTGAATTGGAGCAGCCCCTTGGCCTGGGTTATTTGCTCCATCTGTAATACTCCTCCCTTTCCCCCTGCCCTGCACTGATTTCTCTCCCAGCTAAAGTGCTCTTTCGTGTCTGCAAGGCAAATGGTTGTGTCTTCTTACTAGAGCAGAAAATAGACTGTGTGCAGACTTCAAAAATGAGCAGTTTAAAACAGGAATCTCCCTGTGGGCTATGCTGATACAAACTGTAGCAGCAGATGCATAAGGCTCTTTCCTCTCTTCTCCCCTCTTCCAAGCTGCTCCAGACATTGCAATTGCTCCCTCCTTCTTCCAGTTCTGCCAAATTCCCATTTCTGCACTGTCATTGAAGAGTTTTTAACCCACCGCCAGTGGAACAAAAAGCACTGGACCCAGATTCTTGACCTTGCTAGTAGACCCCTAGCTTGCTTGAATGCAGACATTTTCTCAGAAACCATTAAAGGCTCCTCTGAACCTTATGTGTCAGCCTGCTTGTGTGTCAAGTCCTACTATCTTGAGCATCAGGATATTTGAAGTTAACAAAAAAATAAAAAAAAGAAAAAGGAAAAAAAAAAAAAAAGCTGGTGTTTAAGCTTTGCTTATCCAAGCAAAGTAACACTCTTGCTGAGAAATTATTAAGGTGATCAGGAGCAATCAGCACGTATTCACTAAAAGTAAATCATGCTTGACCAACCTGATTGCCTTCTATGATTAAACAACTCCCTGGATGGACAAGATAAGAGCACTGGATATTGTCTACCTTGACTACAGCAAGGCTTTCAATACTGTCCCTCTCACAATATCCTCATAGGCAAACTCAGGACGTTTGTACTGGACGAGTGGAGAGTGAGGTGGATTGAGACTCGGCAGAATGACAGATCCCAAAGAGTTTGTAATCAGTGCCACAGTGTCTGGTTGGAAGCCTGTCACTGGTGATGTCCTCCAAGTTTCCATACTGAGCCCAGTGTTGTTAAACTTATTCACCAGTGACTTGGATGAAGGGGAAGATGCCTTCTCACCAAGTTCACTGATGACACAGAGCTGGGAGCAGTGGCCAATACCCCAGAGGGCTGTGCAGCCCTTCAGTGGGACCTGGGCAGGCTGGAGGGATGGAAGGAGAAGAAACATCTCAAATACAACAAAGGCAGATGTTTGATCCTACATCTGGGGAGGAACAACCCCAGGCACCAGCACAGGCTGGGGGTGACCTGCTGGAAAGCAGCTCTGTGGAGAAGGAGCTGGGGGTCCTGGTGGACCATGGTCCAGGTGTCCATGAGCCAGCAGTGTGTCCTGGGAACCAAGAAGGCCAATGGGACCCTGGGGTGCATTAGGAAGAGCATTGCCTGCAGGTCAAGAAGAGTGATCCTGCCCCTGTGCTCAGCCCTGGTGAGGCACATCTGGAGTGCTGTGTCCAGTTCTGGGCTCCTCAGGACAAGAGAGACAGGGAACTCCTGGACCAGGTCCAGTGGAGGGCAACAAAGATGATGAGGGGATTGAAGCATCTCTTCTACTTGGAAAGGCTGAGGGACCTGGATGTACATGAACACACAACTTCCACAGCAGGACACCTGAGTCAGGCACAGGTATTTAGTGCTCAACCTGAGCTCCTGAGGGCACTTATACATGTGAAAATCACAACCTGTGCCTTGTTTTCCACTCCCTTTGCATTACCTTGGGCCTTGATGTTCTCAGCCCATCAGATAGAGAAGCAGTATTATAAACATAATATAAATATAAATAATATGAAAAACATACATTTTATATATATAAATTTATAATATAAATATAAATAATAACAACTCCAGAGAGCCCAGCTCTGGGAAATCACAGTCCTGAGTTCCCTGTGGAGCTGCCCTGGCTAAAATCTGAGGATTCCAAAGGTTTCCAGAGAAATCAATATGTCTACAGTGCACAGGGCTCGGACCTGCAGGTGAAGGTGGGTGCTACAGCCTGCAAGGAGTGTGGTTTGGAATGGTGAGAGGACAAATGAGGGCAGATGAGGGCCCTTTACAGGAGGGCTCTGCTGTCTGCCCAAGTGAATACTCAAAATAAGGGAGCCAAGACATGGCCTTGTGCACAAAAGGGGCTCTACAATTGCAGCTGAAGGGGGGGAAATTGTAATACTGCAGATAATTCAGGGCAGGATCCCAGCAGGTGTATTTGGATCAGAGAGAAATTTCTCCAGCAAAAAAGGGAAAATCCTGTCTTCCCCACAGTGAGGGCAAGTGTGAGCTTTTCCCTCTTCAAGTGAGAGATCATCTTGACACACAATAACCATATTGGTTTTAGGGGTCTTGCTCCAGCCAGAATCTCACCCTCACTGCGGCAGTACAGGACCCAGACTGAGACAAAAAATGAGTCAAAAATTTCTCATCCACCAGCCCAGCAACTCCCAAGAACCTTTCCCTATGGCATGATTTCCAGTACAGTTTGTTTTTTATGTCCTTTGCCTGGGATCAGCTGACACCTTTACAGATACTCACAAGGCTGAGAGACTTAAAATAATTGTCACAAGGTCAGTAAGCTGGTGCAATGTAACCTAAACCAAAAATAGCATTCTTCAGCGTGAAGAAGAAAGGAGACCTAACAGTTCAACTTGCACATTTCTCACATTTGTATAAATCACTGTCAGTTCCAGAAGCAATTATGATCGAGAGATCTGATTCGTTTGACACAGTTTTTAATGGGAAAAGGTCTGTTGTGTGTGCGTGTAACATACTGGCCTCCTCTTTCTCTTTACATATGCTGAGGAATGAAGAAATCTATCCGAGGCACCACTCTTGACTTAGGCAAGGGAGACAGTACTTGTGTGACCTCTGAGACAGGATAGTCCCTCAGGGCCCCTACCACATCCCAGGGATAGCCACTGCAATACCAGATGTGCTGCTTCTCTGAAATACAGCTGGCTTGAGCACACAGCTGGGGTGCAGGTCAGGGGACAAGGGTACCCTATGTCCTAGAGGCCCACCTGCCTGCCTTTCTGTCTCTATACACTTGCTGAAGTGAGAAGAGTGAAGTACAAACTTCAGGTTAGGTATCTTGGTGCTGGCCACTCAGCACCATAAAATGGGATGGATGGCACAGCGGGTGGCAGACTGAGATGGCTCCTGAGCTCAGCAGCTCCACATGGGGAAAAGGGAAGTTTAATTTACCTGTTTCAGCCACACGTTGGTTGTCATCAGCTGATTCTTCTCATCCTAGAGTGACACAAAGGAGAGAGGATTGCAATACCAAAGCAGTCATTAGAAACAGACCCTATGCCTGCCGAGTCCAACCCCGTGCTGAGGGGATCCCTATGGTCCTGTTTCCCATGGGCTTAGGCTCTTCAGTCACTGTTGAGGGAAATTGACTGACTTTCTGGGTGCTGTCCCTGCTATCGCTGGGAGCCCTTGAGGCTGGAAAACTGAGGTCTGGCATTTCACAGGAGCTCAAAGGAATCATATGCCAAAGACCCAGGGTGCGGCAGGGCTCAGCCTGCAAGTGGTATCAGGTCACACAAGCTTGTGGGCTCACAGGATGGCTCATCTCATGGCACTGCTCGGCCTGGAGTGAGTTTGGAAAGATACAAGCTGAAACCTTGTCCTAAATATGTAAATAAAGCACAAAATTAGAGAGTGCCTTCCAGGGCACAAGGGGACATTACCAGAGGCCGCGGGATGTCAGGAGCATACTGTTGAGTGAGTTCCTCTGGGCATTGTGCAAATTCCACTGTGCAATGCAGTGGAAAGAGAAGGGAAAATTTCCACATGGGCAGAAACACAGAATTATCTATTTTGCCTCTAGAGTTTTATCTTAGTGACCAGTTGGGTTAAGACTTGAACTACCTTTGGCCTCAATGCAAGCTTGCTTGGAGTGAATAATATCCAACCAGCTCTTACGCTTTCTCAATCCTCTTCTGTAGCTGTCTTGTCATTAAATTGCAACATAGATGTCAAGGACTGTCTGGCATGAGTTTTTTGATTAAAACCTTATGGAAATTAGGCCTTACTCTCTGAGAAAAGCAGGGAAAAAAAGGACCTTCAGGTTTCCTTCAAAACAAATGAGTCCTCCACTCCATGCTGGGGGTGAGGAGGAAGAAGTCATATCACCAGTACCATTTCATGCTCAGTGTTTTGCTGCCCAACCATCACTGTGCATTTCTTGTGTCAGGAGGCAAAAGCTAATTACATTACCAGTCCTCCCAGGTGGAGGCACAATTATCTTTATAAAAGTGATGTTTTACTAACACCACACTTACCACATCCACAAGCTGTGATATTTTTAACCCAAAAAGGACTTTGATGGTGTCGTTGGAGTTTTCTACAGGGCGGACCCATTTCTGATAGCCTTCAAATAAGTGCTTAAGGAGCGCATCCTCATTTTCAGCAACGGAACTGAAGGCATTCACATCTGGAAGAGAGCAACATAAAGTGCAGGCACTGCCAGAAAGCAGACACGGAGAATGCAATGACCTGAAGAAGTGAGGTAGAGCAATAATGTGAGGAAAACTCACCTCTGGGCAGGTCTTGTCTTGTACAGAAAATTCTGCAGGAATTCAGACCCACAGACCCTCAGCAGAACCAGGGCAAGTGAATGGAAAGACAAGATAGCCCAAGCCCAAAAAAAATCATCAGACTAGAGCAGTGATGACTTTGTACCAAGTTTATGTTTCCTTGGCCTTTTTGCCAAAGCAAAAAGAGCCCATATGGCAGCAGCAGGAGCTGGATGATGCAGTCAGGGCTAGATCTGCCAGGCAAGCACAGAGCCATCATGGTCTGTACCTGCACGACTTGTGACTCCCACAATCATTGACACCATGCTCCCCCTTCCCCCTGCTACCAAGAAGGGGTAAGGGCAGTTCAGACCCTCCACGCTTTCCCAAACTTCAGCCCCACTCCCTGTGACGTTGAGGTTCCAACATGATCTCCATCTCTTCTCTTGTGCACATACACAACAAGCAAGGGTGAGAAGGATTTTGCCTGTCCTCAAAGCCACCATGGAGGAAAAAAGACTGGCCCCACACAGCAGGGATCACAGCCAGTCTTGCTGTGTCAGCAGTCAGAAAGGACCTCACAGGACACTGTCCAGAGCCCAGCTTGTGCCCTGCCAGCCCCAGGGTGAGCAGAACATCTGTGCCTGGCTTGCCAAGCATTAGTTGCAGGAGGGGTCTGCAGGCAGAGGGTCATGGCCCATGGATCGTGCCAGAACCTGACAGCAGGAGAGCCCTGAAGGGCACAGTCAATATGCTCACACAGTGTGCATCAACGATCAGAGTTAAGGCAGCCCCCAGCAGGATCCCTGTGCACATGGAGAGAAAGGGCATTCAAACCCAGCAGCCCTTCCAGAGAGAAAGCTGGAGGCAGAGAGTCATGGTCTGCCCCTACATGGAGGAAAGGATGTGACCATGGACCAACTATCTCTGCCCCTGTCCTCCTCCCCAGCAGCTGCTGCCCATCTCCTGAGCATGACAGGCTGTGCAGCCTCCTCCACCTCAGTCAGGGTCTGTCTGAGGCTGCACACAAGGCCAGACCTGGCAGCAACCAACATAGCTGAAGAACTGCCCAAAGCAAATACCTGCTCTCACAGCAGAGCTTTCCATGGGACAAAAATCATTCTTTAATGCTGTCTGGATCCTCTTAGGATAGCGCAAGGTCCAAGCAACACTGTCATTCCTCACTTCCAACCACAGCGAGATATTGTTCCTCTTTGGGGAGCTATAAACCCTGAAACCTACTTCTTGCACTCACAGGATAACAACTTTACTGTCAGATGTCCTAACACAAACTGTGTTTGTCCTCTGTGGCTGGAATACAAGTGTGGTGGGGTCACTAAGCCCCGGGCAGGTAAAGGCTGGCTGGTCAGAGGGAGCTTTCACACTCATTTCCACCTGTTCCATCCCACAGCCAGGCATGGCTCATGGAGCTGTCAGCACAGTTTATAGTAGTCCTGTGGCCACACTTGGTCTTGTCACTTTGTCACAAGCCCTTGAGGTCTGCTATTTCCACAAATGCCCCTTCTGCTTGTTACAGGGTTTATTCTCATGCCAGAGCTAACCCTAACATCACCACAGCAAATGAAGGACAGAGTCTGCAGTCTGTCTAGGAAACTAGATTGGCTTCCCAAACATGGCAGATGGGTATTGTATCTGCAACCAAAGGAAGAGAAAGAACACATTTCTCCCCCCTCACTACCCACAACCTCAGAGGTCCAGCCCTCAGAGATATAAGAGTCTTTGCAGAGACTCCATCTCCTAGACGGTTCGCTTTCCATTTAGGAGATTCATAGAGGCGTATGGCTGTTAAAAATGGGAAAATTAACAGAAAAGCCATTGAATAGAAAAAATCCATAACCCCAAAATATGCAGAATCAAAACCAGCTCTCTCTTAATGTCAGATTACACTGCTGTTTTTATTTGAGTATGACATCCTGCACACATACATGCAGCCACACACCCTGTGTCCGAGGGTGTGTAAGACCTTCCTCAAAAGAAAATGGTGCCATTTCACAGCCTGTATCTCACATAAAGTTCAGGTACCTAATGCTCCAAGTGGGTATAGAAGACCAGTGGTAAAGCTGGGTTTGGGACTGGATATGTTGAATCTCATCTGCTGAGGAAGCTACAAGAAGGTGAAAAAGCCTTGAGGAGTCTCACAAGAAAGAAAGTCAGAAGGAAGAAGATTGTTGCCTCTGTAAGACAGCCTCAGTACTTGCAGAAAGACAGTTTAAAAGCAGAAGATATTAATGAGAAATAAGAAATATCATAGGGAAAATAGTCTTTCTTTGACCAAGCCCCACTTTATGATTAATCTAGATAAAGCCATTAAGAAAACATTTAACAAAGTAGCACTGTCTTTGAAAAAAACAGAGAAGCAGCCATAGGACAGATACATCCCTGAATTTACTGTAGGATGCACTGAGAGGCAAAAACTGGGGAGCTCCCTGTCAGGTTAATATGTGCTCAAGTACTCAAGCACTGTATGCCATCTCCCCATCTCCCAGGTTCCTGTCTCTCGCTGTGATCTGTCGAAGTTGCTGCTCCCCATGGGTGCAGAACAGGAGTTCTGGGACAGAAAGTCTGCTAAACAAATGTGCAAAATACCCCAACAAGTACAGACAAGACACTTAGCCTTTTATCAGTTTGCCTGAAGCTTTTCAGTTTTTCTCTTGGTGATAGAAATTCTCCCTTAATTCCCTTTAGCAGCCAAAAGTCGAGTTTAGGATTTTTGTTAATTTCTAGCCAGCAACTGACCCACCACCAGTTATTAAAACCTAGTTGTCAAACTGACCGTGGTTGCAATACAAAGGCAGCGACTGATATAACCCTCTTCTGCTAGTCACACAGTGTTTAAAGGATGACACACAAAGTGTTTAAAGGAAAGCCAGCATTCCCCGTACCCCAGAAAGCAGCAGCTAACCTGCCAGCAGAAAAAATCTTGAACACCTGTGCTCAGCTTGGAAGAAGAAGAAATCACACCTACCTGAGCGGCTCAGACACAGCGCAAAGAGCACTAGGCAAAGCATGGGCACCACCGTGGTTTTTCCTTTAAATCTGATCTTCCGTTTTCATAATCAAATTGGTCTCATCTTTGTAGGGGACTGAAACAATCTAGCTGAAAATCAAAGACAGTTGAGTCTGTAAGGCAAGGCAGCACCTTTCTAGCCTTATCTTGCCCTCATGATGACGCTTGGTAAATCACACTTCATTGATTTTCAGTCAGCTGTCACATCCTGTAAGCCTTAGGCTCTGGGTCCTAAACTCTGACCGATCTCTTTGTGGCAGTATTTAGGTGGCTATAAGCACTGCAATCTAGGAGTATGCAGGAGGAAAGTCTTTTAAGGAGGCAAATTATCTTTTATCATACTACTAACTGCAGCTGGGAAAAAAAACAGGCTCCAGTTCAGACTCAAAGATAAATCACATACCTTAAAGATTATCTCTTTGCTCCAACTGTATCGGTTGATCCAAAAATAGAGGCAGACTCCCTCCCTCCCTAACTTAGCTTATTCATTTTTCATGCTACACTTGCTATTCTGGAGCTATAAAATGCATTTGGAGGGCAAAAAAATCCCAGTAAGATGTAAGTGGGAAAACGATGCTGATTTCTAAATTTATATCTCATACACAAAACATCACAGACAGCAGCACAGAAATGCTTGGGCAGTACTATCCACTGGCACATCTTAACAGAGAATGTTGCCCCGGGGTCTTGTGTATAACAATGGGAGTGAGGATTATTTAGCCAGTTCCTCTGTAGTCAGACCTCTGTCAGTCCTCCCCAGTGACACATCACACACGGCTCCTTTCAGAAACCACCAGAAATTGCTGATAATCTAAAGGGATGCAGGTTCCTCTTTTCCCATCCCCCTGACTCTCCTCTGCTGAAAGACATGATGATCTTACCTGTTTTCTTCTCAAATGAGAGTTACTTGGCATATCTCTCCAAAGAGGAAGTTTTCTCCTGAAGTTCTCAAGTTCAAGGAAGAGGCATGCAAAATTCTTTTATCTTATCTCCAGACCCAAAACTCTTCCTACTTTGATTATTTCTTGCTAGCTATTCAACTGTCTGCTAACTTTTATATGGGAAGACTGGTATGCTTCTTGCAGTGGCCCACATTCTGGTACAGTCACAAGTTTTGTGATTCAGATTTGCCTTATCTAAGGTCCTCACAGAGGACCTTAATCTTATCAGATTATTCAGCTTCCTGTAATGAAAAAGTTGCCATTTAAGTGCAGTTCAAAGTCACATTGTTGTTGCAAGTGACATTCTTGTCCTATCAACTTATTCATGCTTCTGTGGCCTTGCATCTTACCTCATCCCTAGCTCTCAGGCAGGCCACTGGCAGCAACTCAGTGAGTTTGCTTTTTCCACTACTGTACTACACACAATAAATCTGCAAGGGCCCTTGCTAGCTCCTCAGTTCTCCCCCTGGTCACCCAGCAGGACTAGAGGAGCAGCTGGTTTCTTCTGCACCTTTCTTCATCTCAGATGCAGAAAGCCATGGAAAAACAAAAGTTCTACCAAAAGACCATCTTCAATGAAGTGTACTTTCAACACCAGCTGCTGTAACTTCTCAGTTTCCCTATTATATCAAGACTGGGCACAAGCACAGAACTTCTTGAGGTATGCAGGAAAGCTCCTTTTTTTATGCTGTCTTCAAGAGAACAGCAGTCATTTGGCTAGAGTGGTGAGGGCAGACAGCACCACAGTCTGCCACAAAGCTGAGTGAGGACTAAACACAATCATTCTGCCTGACACAAATTTTTCTGCAACCAGATTACCCCTTTAAAATGCTCTTTGCAGATTACCCCATACTTTCCATCATGTTTGTTGTTCTGTACAGGACTCAGCCCCCTCAGACATCATTCATAATTTTGCTTCATGACTGCAAGCCCCAGCCTTTGCCCATTGACACCTCTGATAGTAGTTACTGCCTGAGATTGCATTCAGGTATTGCTCTGTTAGACAATATGAGAGACACTTGTTTTTCACAGGGCTTTAACATGCTGCCTTGTGGCAATGGAATTAATTTATTATCTGCCTATAGGAATAGGCTTTTTGCTACTACATGATAGTTGCTTGGAGGGAAATATGAAGTATGATTGCATTACCATTGAACCCACCCACTGCCTAGACTGTGGCAAGAAGTAAGGACCAGGTTTGCCTGGTCATTGGCTTCCAGAGTTACCAGACAGCCAGAGGAGAGTACTGGAGAAAGAAATTCTGTTTGCCTGTTGTTTTCTGTTCACAAGTCTTTATGCAACTGTGCACTCCAACATTATGGAAAGGAAGGTATGCATGAATACTCCATTTTGCCAGACAAGGTGCATCCACCTTGAGATAGCAAATTAATTATTGGGCAGAACTCTGCTTGTGGCAGTACTTGAGTGGCTATTCTCTGTTGAGAACATGTCCTTGCCTTTCCACAGTATGAGGCTGCAATTCCAGGCTGCAAGGAGCCAGGTACTGCCTCGGTACAAGCAACACTGGAGCTGGGCCTCATTTTCTAGGCAGCAAAAATGCCAAGAAAAAGAAAAAAAGAAATCTACCTAGAGGCACAGATCCATCACTTTGAGCCCACATGGTTAATATTAGCAGCAACTGAAAACTTGAATTTATTATGGACAGTCCTAAGCCATGTTAAGTGAAGGCATCATGCAGTCAAGCATGGAAAACAGATTCCAGGGGAAGGTGACAGTGCTAGCTGGCAATCAGGGGGTGAGAAACCTGAACTAAAGTGACAAGGAGGATGGTGAAGAGGAAGGACATAGATGAGAGGTGCTCTGAACCAGAACTGCGAGGCTTTGTTTCCAAAACCCAGAGCCAAAGTAGAGTTTGGCGCACCCCTAGGTCTGTCAGCTCCAGGAAGGAGAAAAGAGAGGCAAGGCAGCACTATGGAACAAGAAACACTCTTCAGGTAGACATATTTTCTCCCTCACAAACCCATGTCAGCTTCCCTGGTCCCTGTAGGTGATATGCCAGAAGCCGAGGAAGGCACTCCTGCGGTGCCAGGACTTGTGATGGAGCCAGGCTCCCCAGAGCTCACAAGAGAGGATTGAATCCATCTTGTACCATTTGGCATGAAACAGGAAGCCAGTGGATGAACACCTGCCCCTAGGAGGTTAGGGATAGTTTCTGGAGCAAAAACAGGGTGGGAAAGGGCAGAACTCCAGGGATCTCATCTTTGCCCTGACACTTCTCGGGTCCTTTCTGTACTCAGTTCTGGCCAGCAGCAGACACCTCTCCTCACTAGCAGCTTCTCAAAACGTGCGTCTTCAGTGGGCAAGAACAGAGCTGTTTTTAGCCAGCTCACCAGCAATTTTTGCAGCACCAGACGTTTCCATGTGCCAGATGGAACAGTTTGGAGCCAATCGTCCACCTGTCCATACATCCTGTCCGCTCTCCTCCAGCTTTCTGTCCCCCAAAACACCCTCCTCCTTTCTCTCGCCTTGCTTACTGGCCTCACCAAGCAAGCCCCGCTCAGCCTCTCCGGGACTGCCCTTTTCCCCTCTAATCCAGCCGTCCTCCTCCACACACCCTTTTCCGACAGGAGCTGCCCCACATCCCACGGCCCTCATCTCTACAGCACAGTCGCCCCTTTCCTCCTCTGCCTCCTCCTCCTCCTTCCCGCTGTCTGTGTCCGAGCCCAGGCGCTTCGCTCCGCGCCCTCCCCGGCGCCGTGTCCGCTGTCCCAGCTCCCCGCCGTGGCTGGACGCGGGCAGCGCAGGCGGCACCGCGGGACCCTGCTGCTCCCGGGACTCCCGGCCCTTCCCAGGGAATGGGCGCCGTGCGGCGGACTCGTCCGGGCTACGATGGGCGCTTGCACACTGTGTGAGCTCTGCTTGGGACACCAGCGTAACGTGAAGGGCTCGGAGCTCACGGATGAAGATCCATGCGTTTGTCTTTGAGTCAGCCAAGGAACACAGCCACTCAGCACGGCAGGCTCAGAAAGGGCCTTTGGGAGCCCTTGAGGAGCTGCCCGGACTGAACTCCTTCAAGTTGCAGTTGTTTCAGCAGTGATCAGGCTCTGCAAGTGCAAGGACAAGGTTTTGCAGAGCAAGAGTCGTTTCAGTCCTTGGTTTCCTTGGCACCTTCCTGCCATGAGGAAGCCCTCCTTGCTCTCCTTCCCATTTCTACCACATCCATGTGAATGCAGACTTGAGACTGAGCTGAGCCCCCCTGCCTTCTGACAGTGCAGAGTCCACACAGCTGCCTGCTGCCCATTGCTCTGTAAAAACCTACCAGTGCTTCACCGGGAGTGGGACACGGATCTTTCGGAGGTGCAGAGGTTCTTCATGCACTACATGTGCATTAATATTTCTAATAGGTGGTGCATCACCTTCTGCATTAGAATCGTTGATTTCCTTTTTCAGTTCTATCTTTACAGTGAGGCTTCATTTAGGTATGTCTTGTGGCATTGTGATCACTTCCTGCGTTTTGGTGACACTACCTAGCTTTGAATATGATAATTTTCAAACCCATTTGTTCTGAGTTAATAATTATAAACAAAGGTCTGGTTCAGTTCTGCCGTTTTCTCAGCTTTTCCTTCCATTTCATCAAGTTCATCTCTGCTTTCATAAATGCCCCTCGCAGCTCAAATTTTATCTGCAGCATCATGGACTTGCTGTTCAGATGTCAAGGCTTGGAAGATTTCAGGGGTAAGCAAACAACCAGCAAAAAAAGGATCAATATTTTTCAGGATGTGAGAGAAAAATCTCTTTTAAGGACAACTGCTTCAGGAATGACAGAGGAATTTGATTCATGACTAACTGCATCAGCATCTCAGCCTCTCATTTTCAATGGTTACACCTGCTGTCTAGAAGCCTTTATCCCAGCACATGCAGTGCTCTATGACGAGAGGTTCTGCTTTCTCATTCCAATCTAATACAGGCTTTTTATCCCCATGGCAATCATAAAATTTAAAGGGCAATTCCTGTCACGTCCTATGGCCTCGATAAGCTGCATGACTCCTTGAGGAGCTTTGTTCAATTCATCCACTTTTCTTTGCATGTGACAGTTCCAGCACATAGCCAGAATGGTGGTAGCCAACAAACTTTCTTTTTGGAGCTGCTCTATCTGGCATGGGAGGATGGGGGGTGCTCTTGAAGATACAGCAAAATCAAACGCTTTATCAGAAATTGGATGAGTTCTACAAACTCTGTTCCTGCCTGCATTTGAGGGCATTTGCTCCTTATGATGTTTTCCTCAGTCAACAGAGATGGTTGTCCTATGAGTCCACATAGCCACACAATCCAATTAGGAGGGTGTTTTAGAAATGTATCTTGACAGAGATAATAATTCTGGACTGTCTAAAAGATTAAAACAATTATCAAGCTTCATTAGAAATATTTGAAAGCCAATACTACCTTGTGTCTTTCTTCACTATATTACTGTATGCTATGGTGGTGCTGTTGGAAGCTACTATTTTTACAGAAAATGCAGGAGCACTAATTGTCTCAACCATATTCAGCCTCACAAAACTCAGGATCCTATGACATGCAAGCATTTTACTTCACATCATCCCTGGCTAAAAAGCAGAAACTGCTCTGGCAGCAGACCGGTCAACAGACCAGACCTCGCCTCTGTCAAAGTATCACAAAACCACCTTCTCCATGGGAAAACAGCAGTGAGAGGTTTTGCTAGGGGTTATTCATGTAATACCACCTGCGAGCTCCTGCCTGTCCTTCTCTAGGGTGTCACAGCAGGGCTCAAATCAGCCCTCTACTCTTCTGGATACTCCTGCCTGAGTTTGAACTGGGATGCAGGCCTCCTATACTGAGATGCCTGCTTGCCATGCTGAGTCTCGCATTGGGGTTATTGCCAAATACTTCATCAAGAAAAATATTTATTCCTTCTATAGGTTTCTTAAGATTAGATAGAAATATTTACAGGTAGGGATTAAAGACAGTCTATGCAGGACCATCATTTTGAACACCAATGACATCTTGGGCTTCTCTTCTCACTGATTCATAAATGTAGACCTAGAAACCAACTTTTACAGAACTTCCAGAATTTTCTATCCATAATAAATTATTATATGAATATATGAAGCATTATAGTCCTCTTGAATATCTACCTATATGCTTAAAATTCCATGTTGCTTACTTCCAGGTATTTGCTTGTTATGTTAGAGTTTACAAAGCCATGCTCATTAATATGTACAAACAAAACCCCATCAGACTTCATGCCTGAGAATACTGAGTATAGAAGAAATAAAGGCATTTGACATGCATGCATAATAGCCTATATCCTCAACAGAACAGTTTTGAGTAGTATCAGCTAATCTGGAACTATGGAAACAATTGATGTTAAACATGAGTGTAAACATAGCACAGTGTATCAGATGTTTTCACAGTTTCTGAATGAAGTCAGAGTATGCTTTTCATATATTTTGCAAAAATTAACCTTTGGGCAATAAATAATCATAGCAAAAGTGATGTGAAAGTAATGTTAGGTAGTAGAATGTCTAGTAATTATTTGGTAATAATGGTTATTACCATAACTTTAAACTATTTGATATAATTTTGTAATTATTTGGTATAACCCATGGATAGATCTTAAAACTGTGTAAGTTCATCAAATAGTTTAAAGTTTTGAAACAGCAAACTGGAAGGTTTTGAGACCAAAACAGCTGTCTGTACTGGATGACACCTTTGATATATGTGATTTGGTTTGCTTCTTACAAGCCAGAGAAGCTGAATACAAAACCAAATGTTTACATCTTCACCTCACTAGAAAGCATAATTTATATTACCTATAAAACATGCAAAAACTAGGTTTGCCTTTTTTTATCATGTCAGAATATCCTATTTCCTCCAGCTTTTAATGGCCTGATTGTGCCAAGTCAGAAGAATTAACCTAAAGGTATTTAGGTAACTTCACTTATTAGTAAACTGATGGTAGGTTGGAATAACTTCCTGAACTGGGAGCAGAGTCTGATAATTTGTATATATTAGGAGGAGGAGGAACACGTGGGATAACAGCCAAAATTCTCTGCAGACTGGTCCCATGGCAGGAAAAATGGGCTGGGAAGATGTCCAATTCTCCAACAGAAGGCTGATAAGTGTAGGCCCAGTCCCTGGCAAGTCAAGGGATGATGGGGCAGAGTGCCAGAAGACAACTTGGCATGGCCCTGATAGAAATTACAGAACAAATGCCACCTCCCCTAAACTTCACAAAGGCCCAAAACCATCTTTGAACTGCCTCAGGCCAAATTGGGCTGGTGTCATCCTTCTCCACATTATCATCCTTGTATCTCTGCATTGGGGCAACTCCTCACATTCACTTTCAATGCAAGTCAGTAAACAGACCTGATTTCATATGATTTGTAACATTTTGAGGCTCTCAGTAAGCCCAGAGAGCTTGATGCATTAACACCAGGTGCAAACACCGTGATAATCAGTGAAATCAAAAGGAGTAATAAAAAGACTGCAGAGTTTAATTCGGAGTTTAATTCCTCTATGGGTAATGGGGATGACTGTTTGCATAGGAATGCTATCAGGCACCTTACTCAGTCACGTAAATAACCATTTATCATTGCAGCTGGATTTTACCTTACCATGATCTGACAGCAGCACAGCAGACTGCCACACTGCTGCAAGCTCATCTCCTGCTGTGACATCATGAACAAGCACTGGGCAGCAGAAGCTATACATGACTTCATGACTTTGTTCCAAAAGAACAATGCTGTTTAGTCCTGTCTGAGACAATGAGGCTGCCACAGAAACTCTCTTCTGCACAAAGCTGAGAAAAGTCCGTGGTGGACTTCGTAATGATACAATACCATTTTCAGAAATTCAAAGAAGAAATTATGGTTCCACAGGATTCAGCAAAGCTTTGTCCAAAATGTTCAGTTAGGCTTTTAACATTTCAGCACCAGCAGGCCTTTTACAGTAGATTGGTTTTTTTTTGAGGGTGAGGGGGAAAATTATATCAGTGGTAAGGACATTGCTCAGAAAGCTCTCCCATCCCCTGGGAATTGCTAAGCTCACTTTTATATCTCTTATGTACAGGAATCAGGAGGCAAGCAAATAAAAGCAAAACTAAGCTTGAAAGCACAGAGAGTGAAATCCATTGAAATATTAAGCAAGCTCCTCTTTTCTCAGGCCAAACTACTCCATTAACCTGAAGCAGTCTTTAGAGACATGCTTTTCACTCCAATGCTGTTTCCAACAGCATTTTCCTTTTTCATGTCTGTGGCACATTTTACAGTATGAAACAGCAAAAATTTACCAGTCCATAATAAAAGATTACTGCCTCACCTTCTGAATTCAATTCCCTGTTCAGTTGCTGACAAGCTCTGTAACTGAGTAGGTCAGTGTCTCATTATCACGTACAAAAGATCAGAAAATGTTTTGGAAAACACAGATGTTAAAATTCTGCTAGTAAGTAGATAAAAACAGCAGAAAAAAATCTTTGTTAAGAGAGAAGAGTGATGCTGTAGAGGAGCAAGGCAAGGCACACAAGGCACAGTCAGAGAAAATGATATACTATTCAATATTAGAAAAGATTTCTAGCAGGGAGAAAGTCTTACTTCTATACTCATATCTCATCACAGAGATGATGGATTCACTGGGCAGCGAGATTTTGTGGCAATCCTACTGTGAAAAACAAGCAAGGACAATGCCATCTCCTGTATATGTAAACTGATTTCTTCAGTGACTGAAGGAGTAAAAGGTGTTGAAGGAGGCTGGTCTTTTATTTGGTGTAGGAATCCAGGCAGCACTGTGAACAACACAAGAAAGCACAATTTGCAGACATTTATTTAATTTAATTACATCCTATCGCTGAAGTCATATACATGTCAAGTACCTAGTAGCTATTATATGAATCAAAAGTCTAAGTTCTAGCAACCTTAGTAGACAGGCCAAGAGGTAAATATCAATATTGATGGAAGGATGGTTATCACCATAGTGATACTACTAGGTTAAGTAATGTTATGATAAGCTTGCTTGAACATTTGAGTGTAAAATTTATTACATATGTATTTACATATCTTCTTCAGTCACCTGAAGATTTACCATGGGGAAATCTTGAGTTTGTCAGCTGATGACAGTATCAAAAGAGGTAACTCCATTGATCTTATAACTGTGGTTTGTGGATGCCCATATTTTAAATAGATAATTTCCAAACATGCTGAGTTCTTTAAGCTGAAACAGCTACATGAGAATTCACTTGGGGGAACAGATATTTCCTATTATAAACAACCAAGAGATTTCCATGCTGTAGTATCTGTGCTAAAGAACCTGCCCAGTTCCTCACCATGCTGAACATAAACTCTGAGTAATTTCAGTCCTTTGTCATGCAAAAAAGAAGGAACACTAGTAAAAATATTTTCCTGTCTGAACCTAGAAAGAAAAAAACTAAGATAAGAACTGAAAGTATATACACAGAGCAGGATTTCAGGTTATTGTTAAATAATTTCTTTTCCAGTCCCTCAACATAATACCACAAACATTCGTCTGACAGCAACTCCTAGAACTCCTCAGATTAGAACCACCACCACAAAATCATTTGATATAACTCTCTATCAGCTCAGGACAAGACAAGCCTGCGTGGTCAAGCTTAAAATAATTAGAAATTGAAACATTTATCAGTAAAGCCATCTTCTGTGGCCTGAGTTCACATGACCTCCTGTGAGAGCTGCAAGACTCCGCCTTGCTGGTTCACAACCAGCTTGGGAATAACTCTCCCTTTAGATTTTCTTTACATGCAGGCAGAACTCTTCTGGACCTGACAGCATCAGCATCACTGAAGTGATGAATGAAGAGTCTGATCCTATCAATATAAAATAAGGAAGAAAAAAAACACACCAAAAAAGGGCAAGAAATTTGGACTGAGATGTAAAAGTAGACATCCAAAACTTCCTCAGAGCAAGCAGCTGTGGTTATTATCACAAAGTACAAGTGGAAGTCTTGGGATTTCTTAAGCCAAGAACAAGGTCCCTTCCTCTTAATATAGAAAAAGTATCATCCCTGAAAATTTCTTCCTTTCTGAAGACAAAGAAATTAACTTTTTCTGCCAAATACACGTGTGAGATTCCTGAAAATTATGAGAATCGCTGACTGATCCCTTCAATGGAGAAATGCCCAGAGGAGATGGGCAAGAATGATGTGCTGAAGGAAGAATGTAAGGAAAAACAATGAACTGTCATAAAGAAAGATGAAATTACCTCAGCACAACAGGGAATGGATAGAAAACTTTGCTTTAGGAATACAGCTGCATCATTCAGTCCTAAGATCAAATAAACAACTTCCCTGAAATAATTAGTCAAGAGCAATGTTTTCCTGAGCTAACCAGGACAATGTGGGAGGGTAGTGTGTATGTGACTCAGCCCAATATAAAGTATAGAAAATAGATAACTCAAAAAATCATCTTGGAAGATAGTAACTGGCTTGAGCTGGGTGTAACCTGCATATTTCTTCCCAGTAACTGTGAGGACACAGTTTCATGACAGCATGCATTTAGATACCATTAATGGGATTTTGAACAGTATATTTGAATTCTGATTCCATTGATATTTCAGCTGCTATATTGTGATTGTGCTGCAATTCCAGTATCTTGCTGTAACATTCTGCTAAATCAAAGACCTGGATACGTCTATAAGAACTTGATTAGTAAGTATTGGACTATGGTTGCAGGCTACTACATGTGCCCAACACAAAAAAAGACATCATTACTGGAGGCAAGACCTCTTCCTTTTTCTGGATTACCTGTCCTAGTCATTGAATTGAAGAGCTCCCAATAGAAAGTCACACATCTTTCATAGCCTCAAATACTGGAGCAATGGTTCTTCTACAGTGACTGGTACAGCCTCAGACTCTGCATCTTTAATGGTCACAGCCAATGAAACCAGAAAGGAAATGATAAATCTGCTTGATTTGCTCAAGTTCTCCATGACTTTAAAAAAAACCAAACCAAATCAAACCAACAAACAACAAATCAAAACAAACCAAACCACAACAAAGGAAAAACTACCACCGCCACCACTGATAACAACAAACAAACAAAAACAAACCAAACAAACAAACAGTCTAATTACTGGTCTGATAGTATTCTCCATACTTTTCCCTAACTAAAAGACCACTGGAAACAACTAAGAGGCAGAGGACAATCACTTTTCACAAGTTTCCCTCTCAGAACGTGTGAGCCCAGGCTCTACAATCAATTTGCCCTTTACAATAGGAGGAGGTAGGTACAGGATTATCAAAGGCTCATTTTGCACAACAAAAAGCCTGATACTCAATACTAAATGAAATAATAGTGGCAAGACTGTAGACAGACTTAATTAGTAATTTAATTATGACAATGTAATGTAACTATTCTCAAGAGTGGCACTTGAACCTCTCCTTCTCAGTAATAGATTTAAATGCTTCCTTTTACTTAGGAATATTTAGATTACTATTTTGGCAACTGATTTAAGCGAACCATAGCGAATTAAACAGCAACTTTGCAGCAGATTTTCTTTGCCCATTTTTAAACTCTTTCAGCCTATATAACACTGTAAGGCTTTCTGCCAATTTTGTGCAATAAAATGCTGCAGTTCTATCAAAGATCTCCATATGGAGATAAAACTTGCATTGAAAGCATCGAACAAGCGCAAAGGGATTTCCTTTCTCTAAGAAATCTCCAAGAGCAATTGCTGTGATATTTTTGAGTCACATATCCTGTTTTTCTCTTTCTCATTTATAAACAAATCATTGTTCCGGCAGAGTATGGTAAATAAACTTCTGTGCTTAAAACAGCAGGAGTTACATACCTGAACATGCAGTCATCAACATGCTTCAGCAGATTGTGTTTTGGTGGTTAAAATTAGACTATGGCTCACCCTTTTCCACCCTGCCAAAGCCACCTGTTGAAGGTGTAAGCTGTCAGAAAACAGACAAGGCTACAGACTAAAACCTAAAACAGATCTCATGAAAGCAAGCAAGCAAGCAAGCAATGGGCAACAAGGAATAACTGCCTGGGTCCAGAAAAGCAAGTATCAGGAGGAGTCCCTTGGAAAGTATTCAGAAGCTGTTGAGGTTTTAGTTTTATCCAAGCAACAATTTTCCTTTCTTTCTTCCTACATTCAGAGTGGGATTTGCTTAGCACTTCCCTCAGCTGCAAGAGAACGCCTTCACGATTCACACAGGGCACCAAGGCCTTAAATCCTAACAGAGCTGAAGGAAAATTAAATGTCAGCAAGAACAGAAGATTTCTTGGACATTTTGATTTCCTTAATTTGCTGCCACAGTTTTTAACACCACATCAGTGACAACACAGACAAGATGGTAACTGGAAATGCAGGAGTAAACAGAGCAGTGACAAAGAACTCCCTCAGCGTGACAAGAAGTAATTCAAGTATTTAGCTTTTTTTTTTCCCCATAAAACAAACATGGCTCTGAGTTTGAAAAGTCCCAGTTAGACAGGGAAATCTAATACTTTGCAGAGGTGTAAGAAGAAAAAAGCAAACATGACATATAAATCAGATACCCTGCCACAGCAAAAAGGGAACTGGGCCAACAGGGAGAATTAAGCCAAGACTTCTGTTTAGAAGTGACTCCAATTCCTATCTGTTGAAGCATCTGCCCATTTCAAAATAAATCTTTCTATAATTTAATGATCAAACATTCATTGCCAATTTTGCTATTTTCTAACTTGCTTGAATTACTCAGTTTATAGAATAGGCTTCAGTAAAGTGCTTTTAAACAAATGTCAGCTACTACACTTGAACAATCACATGCCATCCTACAATTGCAACCTCTGCTTTTTAACTCCCAATCACATCTTTTCAGAGATGTTTATGAAATTGGTGCTACTGCAGGTACCAGTTGTGGCCAATACAAATAGTAACTGTTGCAGACCTCTTCAACAGATGATTGCGTGGATGTAACAGATCCCAAAAAGGGAGGAAATTTTAACACATGCTTGTGGAACATATTGTGCCTATTAGCTGGAATTTTTTCCTAGCCTCGTCAGTAGCAGAGAGCCTTTATCTTCTCTTTCTATACTGCTACCAAACAAGAGAGATTGTGAAAGAGTGAGGAGTAGGGTGCGGTGCATAAAAAGTCAATTGCTGAAACACAATCAGTTGTTTCTATACCAGTCTTTTCTCCCCACTTCAGAGCTCTGTGGTACTGAGTGCCCCACAGATCTACTAAAGTCCACACTTAGCCCAGACACGACTACATCAGGAGTTAACAAGACTTTTTTTTGAAAGAAAAAAAAACAACAAAAACAGCTTCTGCAGGAGAAATTCAAGTCTGTTGTCACAACAGGCTGCCTCTCTTCTTAGAAAAATCCTCTGGTAAGAGGAAAGAAGACAACTGAGCAGCAGTCCCCTCTTCAGCATATTACTTCTGAAATTGTTCAGACAAGGAATAATCAACCCTCTTGTGGGGGTTGATTATTTTTCCTTTCCTACCTGCCTGTAGAATTTTTTCCCATTGACATGCTAAGGGACACTGATGGCTGGGCCCTTGAGACCTTGAGATGGGCGGAGGGAGAGCCTCCCTGCTTTTTTTGGGAGTTTTCTCTCGGAGGGCAGGGGGAAGGGGAGGGTTTGAAGATTAGAAGCAGATAAAGGAGGCTGGGAGGGAGTTGCTCGCCCTCTCGCTTTTGGCTTCGGAGGAGAACGGTCG
>VZTT01058584.1:0-24805 GCA_013400855.1 Buphagus erythrorhynchus | reverse complement strand
GGACATGGTTTGTGGTGGACATGCACTGCTGTGTTAATAGTAGGACTTGATGATCTCAGAGGCCTCAATGATTCATTGATTCTCTCCATCACTTCAGAGAAGACAATAGAACTCCTGAAGCTGAGGGGGAAGAGGTGATAATCTGGATGAGGGAGCAAATCCCTGTTAAAAAAAAAGCTGTCCAATCAAAGCAAAGCCACTAGGTCACTTTGGATTCTTGCACCAGTCTCACTCAGGAGTGACACAGCCAGGCCAGCTCCCAGAGGGATCAGGAGAAAGGTGAGTCCTGGCAGCAGGAGAGGAACACAACAGGACAGAGCCTGGACACTGGGAGGTGTCACCAACGATCTGCGATGGCTCTTGGGAGATAATCTATCTCCTTGGCTCCCTCACCTTCCTGGCACACACACCAAAACCTGGGTTGTACCAAAGCCTTTCTTTCCAGAATCACTTTCAGCCATCTCTGGATCTGCATTACCACTTTGCATCTTCACCTTCTGCTCTTGGGACCAGATGAAATTCACTGAAGACCAAATCTGCCTTCTCAGATAATCCCCAGATAACTTCCCAAGCTGGGAAAAGTCTTGATCCAGCACTGTGAGATCTGGCAGTGTCAGTCATCCTGGAGGCCCATTGACTACACTGGTTTTGTGGGGTTTTCCCCACCTGTTTCTATAAGTATCCCTTCCAACATCCACTGCACTCCTTGTGTCTTGCCCTGCTCCATTCGGATGATTTGCTGCTTCTTGGATATAACTGGACTCCCATCCTCTACTTCTCATTCCCACCCTGGCCATACAGACCACTCTGTCCTCTCTTCTCTCCCAGATCTTTGCACAGAAGCTGAGCTCGTCCTCAGTCTCCCCGAGATCTTCCATCATTTCATCCCTGTTTGGCAGGACACCTGCACCTCCCTTTCTCTTTCAGCTCGCAAGGTGAGAAAGGTGAACAAATTCCACTTAAATCACTTATTTCTGCAATGTGTAATCAGTTCAGTTTATCCAAGTCCCCACCACATCCAAAAGCACAACACAAGGAAATTAACACATCCCTAATTTCCAACCATTGCTCACACCCCAGGACTGGCTTTCAGCCCACTTTAATTATGTTTTGCCACTCAATTAATGACAAAAAGCAGGGTGCAGATGGCAAAGCTGCCCATACCTGTTTAAGGCTCCCCTCTAAACTGCCTGCCAAGCTCTGCCATGGGAGAAACCTGTTCTCCCTCTGCTGCAAGCCTGGGGTCATCCTCCTCATGTCTCCACTGGGGCCCTGCTCCCAGGCACTCCGGACGTCACGCTTGAGCTGAGCAATTTCTTCAAGCAGCATCTGTTTCTCTTCATTGCTCTCTTTGAGCTGCTTTTCCAGCTCCTCCTTCTTCTTGTTGCTCTCTAGTAATTCAGAGCTTGAAGGAGAAATAGTAAAGGAAAGAGATAACTACAGAAGACCCAGGAAAACACCCTTAAAGGGGAAAAACTTGGGAGATGAGAGTCCAGTGAAACATGCAAGTGCTTCGGGAGGCTCCAAAGGGGATTCAATCCTGGGTGCAGTCATTCTGGGCAAGGGTCAGTCTCCCTGGGACACTTCCTACAAAACCACGTGTGTCCAAAGGCTCAGCTCTCTCTGAGAGGAGGTTACAAGCTGGCTAAGGAATCCTCACAAAGGCACAGCAGCTGCTCTGGACTCAGAGTCACAGGGAAGCACTAAAATAGGGGCTCAGGTGTCCCACTCCAGCTGTCTGACTTATCTTCACCCAAACTCCAGCTCCATTTTCTCCATCCAAGATCAAAGCTGTGGCTGCCCCATCCTTAGAACTGTCCAAGGCCAGGTTGGATGGGGCTTGGAGCAACCCAGGATAGTGGAAGGTGTCCCTGCCCATAGCAGGGGGTAGAATGGGATGAGCTTTAAGATCCCTTCCTCCCCAGGACAGTCTGGAATTCTGTGATTCTATGTCCTGGATGTCCAGGCACTGGCATAGGTTGTCCAGGCTGGAATTACCATCCCTGGAAGTGTTCAAAAAACCTGTGGATATGGCACCTGGGGACATGGGTTAAGGTGAACATGGCAGTGTTGGGAAACAGTTGGACTCAATGATCTTGGAGGGTTTTTCCAGCCTGAATGATTCCATGATTCCTTAGCAGCTCCCTATTGCCTTCTGGTTGTACTTTGTGCCAGTACCAGTAACCCAGGTCACTGTAACTATACTGGATTTAATCCAAGCTTTTATTTACTAAGCCTGAGCCCAGATGCTCCAGCTCCGAATTTGTCCTGATCTACTCAAAAAGGGGAGTCGGACCAACACCTGCTGATACCTCCCCTCCAAAGACACCCAAATTACAAGGACTACCCAAATCTCAAGTGGGACTAGGACCACCAGCTGCTGCCAGCAGTGAGCCCTGAGGAGCCCAAACCCACAACAGGAGATTTCTGAGACCCCCTTAGTCCAACTTCAAGGGAAGAATCCTTCTCCCTAAGGACAGCTCCCATTTACGCTGCTCAGAATCTGGAAGAGCTGCAGAAAAAATCTTTAATCCTGGCTGATCCTGATGGCACTAAGTAAAGTCACTAAAATCAGAGATGCTGACCCAAGGACAACATGAAGACGCCAGGCCCATTTTTGCCAGGAGCAGCCCTATGGGGAATTGGAAAAGACTCAAAACTTAAAGTCAGCAAAGACAAGGAGCAGCAAATACCACAGGCTTTGTTAAGGTTTACCAGAGGTGTTCTTGTTCTTCCCTCAGGTTTTTGATCTGTTCTTCCAAAAACACTACTTTAGCCATCTGTTCCTCATAGGTCTTTGCATCTGCACAGGGATCTTCCTGTTTCTGCTCCACTTTGGGACTCTGTTCTCTGTCTTGCAGGATTTCAGAGGCCTGTAAGGTCAGAAAACACCACGACTTGGATCTCCTTTGCTCTGATGGAAATCTTTGGAGCCATACAGGGCAATCCGGGAACTCCAGCAAGACATGGCTTGTGATTCTGTGGCCAAATTATTGCAGTTCTTCCCCTTCAAAGACACATGTGAGTCCTTTTTCCTGCATGGAAAGTAGCTGCATCTAAACTACCACCAAGCCGTGGTTCTTTATTTGATTTTATCCTACTGTGGCACATCTGCAGCTCCCAGGGATTTATAGCATGTGACAAAGCTCTTTACAAAAGCAGCAGCTCTTGGCAAACAAGGAGGAGCACAAGGTGTGGGTTCAGGTAGCTCTCACAGAGGTGCTCCAACTCCACCCCAAACAACTCCCTAGGGATGGCTTCTCTTCTCCTAATGTCACCTAACCCTGTAGCACCAGGTAACAGCACACCCTGAACCTGAGACTTGAGGAGAAAATGCCAAGAAAATAAAAGAGGCAGGAAAGGAGGAATGCATCAGAACAGAGGAACTACCAGCTGAATCACAACTGGAGTCTGCCCAGTGTCAGATCTGCTGCTCAGCTGTGTTGGATCCAAATCTTTCAGACACAAACACCATTATCCTCACTAAACACCAACTTTGATTGCTGAAGCTTTTTAATCAACAGCTCTTCCTGAGCTTTCAATACCAGGTATTTCCTGGCTATTTTCCAAGGCATCTTATCTACACCAGGACAAATTTGCTCATATTTGAGCAGCACACCCCAGCAGCTCTTGCCTGCATCAGGTACCACAAGAACTGGGAATTCCTTCTACATCTCACCTCTGGATCTAGCAAAGCACTGTCTTTGTGTAGCTTCTCATGGGATACATCCACAAGATCCCTGCTGGCTGATGTTCTCTGGAGACTCGGGAAGGTGCTTATGTGGCTTGTGAGCTCTGAGTGGGAGTCAGGCAAACCCTGGAGAGGAAACAGAGTCAGTGGATGAAACACACCCTGAAGGACAAGCTCAGGAAAAGATTTCTCCTCGCAAATCTCTTAAAAACAATAAGAGATTTCCAGGTGACAGAACCCAATGATTTCATGCAAAGCTTGTTTCCAGCACTGTTGGGAAATGATTCATCGCAGTACAGCTGCTCCATCCAAAGGGAATGAGCCCATGTGGGAGGCCAGGAATCCACCAAATACATGCACAGGTCTCTATGCTAAAGGCTGTTCCAGTCTAACACAGGGCTCTGGATTCCATCTCCTCCTGATCCCTTTGATGGGAGAACAGTCCCTCCTTCAGGGAGACCACAGGCCAGTGGGTGGCTGAATTCCAATCAGACTTTCAGGGATGGATGATGTGGATTCAAAGCTCCCTGGATCACAAGTAGGCTGAACTACTTCGAGGCAAGGGTTAAAAAAGGACTCTTCCCATTTTCCCCACCATCCCCCAGATCAGACAATCCCTTTCCATATGTGTATTGATAGACTGACCTAGCCTCTTCCTCCCAGCCAGGCTGTTTTCATCCCAAGCTTTGATCCTGGGTTTCAGTGTGGATTTGTTGCAGCACGACTAAGCCCTGGCCTCTAGATGCCACTGTTCCTCCAGCAGCGCCTGAGTCTGTGGAGTTATGCCAACAGCTCAGGATTTCCATGGATTTTTACTTGGATTCAAGGGAGTGACAGGACTCAGAAACTGATCTAAGGCTTCTCAGAGTGATAAAAAATGAGATTTGCCATGGCTGTGCCCCTCCATTGTCAGTCTCCAATTGCCAGGTCCCTTTGTCCAGGCCACAGATCTGCCAATCTCCTAAATTTTTACCCTAATTTTCAGCACTTGTCCTGGCAGCCCTTGGACAATTTTGTTGGCACCTCTCACTGTCTTTCCTCTGTGGCCCAGCTAGAATACAAGAGTTCCAGCAACGTTCCCAGCAGGGAAACCCTCAGAAGTTGATTTAGCACCTAAATTGGTTCAAGCCAAGTGTGCTGAGGCCCTTGGGGAAATCCCAGCAGTGCTGGGATCCCAGCAGGATGTTCATTTGGCTCTGGGGTGTTCGATTCCTGCAACTAATACCTGAGTCTGCAAACTCCCATTCTGCCCTCTGGAGAATCAGGGTTTGGCTACAAAGTTGGAATTACTGATTTGGTATTAGATTCACTGAAAGGAAAGTGAATTCTGGAGTTAGAGATGATGCCATAAGAGCAGATGGATTGAAAACCCTCCACCAAAGGTTTGAAAGTGGCTGGGCTGGAGAAATGCATCAAGAGATGCCAAGCAATGAATTTGGGGGGCACCTGGGGATGTTTCATGGAGCATCCAAAGGAAGCTAGCTCCTGCAGGGAGTCCCACCAGAGGGGCTGGACATACCTGGCTGCCCAGAACCACCTTCTCAGCCTTCAGGTCTTCCCACAGCAATTCCAGCTCAGATGCCAGTTGCTTTCTCCGTTCTCTCCTCTCTCCCAGCTGACTCCCCAACTTGTCTATCGTTTCCTGACAGCTTTCCAACATCTAGAACAAGAAATGTTCAGAGTCACTTCCACAACATTGTTTTTTCTATGCAGAGAGAAGCAGATTGCAGGAAACGTGTCTTCTAGGAAACAAGGAGAGGAGAAAAATGGTTCTCAAATGTTTCCAGTAGTATTCCTACACCTCTTATCCAGGGCTCACAGAACTCCACTGACCCAAAACACCATGGGAAGCTCCTCTCCCATCTCTGGATGTCTGCCTGGCTGACACACCAGGCAGATCCTGGCAGAACCAGGCAAGGAACAAATGGACAGGAAAGTTAACCCAGAACCTGATGGGAATCAGCTTTAAATGTACCTACACATCCCTTGGTTTCACTAAACCCTAAACAAGAATTGAGCACCTTCATATAGGTAAAAACTTCACACTCGTGGGGAGACAACAAGCTCCTCAGCTGGCACAGCTGAAGGCAAGACAAATTCCTAAGGGGAGAGTTTTCATGGAGATCACATTGGCTGCTTTCCTCCAAAAATCCATTCATCTGCATGAGCTGAGGGGCTACAAATCCTCAGGAGAGGGTGACAAAGAGCATCCATAGGAGAGAGTAATTTCAGATGCTCATTTAAGATGCTAATTTAAAACATTTTTAAACAGAACAGTTCATTTCCCAAGGAAAAGCTCTTACCTCCTGCATCTCCTGCGCTCCAGATGTCACCTGCTTGTTCCCATTCATCTCACTTTTGTTCTTCTGCACCTCAAACAACTCTGTTTCCAAACTGGTGATCTGAATATGGACAAACCCCAAGTTAAATCCAAACCAGGACTCACAACTAAATGCACAACTAGAGTGCTCCCTGTGCTGCTGTTATGGGATAAGGCCCATGTTGGAAGCAAGGAACAGGAGGGGATGTGCATGGCCAGCTCCAGCTCATCCCTCATTCCTGCTGCTTCCAGGGAAGAAGGAGCCATCTGAACTCAAGTCAGAAAAAGATGGAATTCTGCTCCACAAAAGGAGTGAAAAAACCCAGGCACACGGTGAAAACTCAAAGCTTCCACACATTGTGGTGCTTCTCCAACATGGAGGACCCCAAGACACCCCAGTTTAGGTGCTGGGTCATCTTTGCTCCCTGTGCTTAGAGTGCTGATCTTATCCAAGCAGATGTTCAGCCTGGTCCACCAGGACTCATCCTGGTCCCTTTACTGCTCTTAGGAAGTTTTCAGTCCCTCCAGAAGGGCTCCAAGGACTTGGGATTTGGGACAGCACTGACCTCTGTGACAACTGACTTCTGTTCCTTCTGGCACTTCCTGGCAGGTGGGAGTTTGGACAAGGTCTCACTCTGCATTCGGATCACCCCACAAGGGCATCTGCCCTTCGGGGGAAAGTTATTGGTTCTGAATTTATAAGGTGCTCAAAGGAGTTTAGAGCAGCCCAGATAAGGATCATCCCAGAACAGCAGCTCAGCTTCTTTTCCCTATAAGGGATCCCACAGACACTTTTCCAAGTCTTGGCACTGGCAGCTCCCCTGCTCCACTGCTGGCAGGAGCCTGGATAGCTTCCCTTTCATTTCTTAGGCTTGAAATCCAGTTTGAGCTTATTTCTAAAACCCCAGGCTGGACTGTCTAACTGCCTGAGCTTGGCTCTCCTGAAATGAGCTGGGACACTGGAGGGAGATGAAGTCCAGCTCCACAGAACCCCAGACTGATTTGGATTGGAAGGGACCTTAAAGCCCATCCAGTTCCACCCCTGTCATGGGTAGAGAGGGACAGCTTCCTCTATCCCAGGTTGCTCCAACCCCCATTCAACCTGGCCCTGGACACTTCCTGGGATTTGGGGCAGCCACAGCTTCTCTGGACAACCTTTCCAGGGCCTCCCCACCTTCATAGCCAAGAAATTCTTCCTCATATGTAATCCCAAAGCCAAAGAAGTGCCAAGTCCCTGCCAATCCCAGTCCATTTCCAAACCAGCACCTCAAAGCCCCTGAGCTTTGCTCTCCCTGATGAGTTCCTGGCACCAGCTGGGTCTGCTGGAGCTTCTAGCAGGGAATGGTCTCCAACATACAGGAAAGCTGCTGCAACACTGCTTTTTAAATTAAAGACATGAGCTCACCAATGTGTTAAAAGGTATTAAAAGTGGGGTGAAACACCCAGACCTCTCACAGAAGAGCTAAAGGACAACAAACCCCTCTCCTTTTGCATGACTTGATGGTAATTTTGGGTTCAGCAAGACTTTGGAACTCCAAAAGGGATCGCAAATGCAAAACACACCTCCCTTTCTCACCCCCAGCCAGCTTTTGGTCAGAAGCTGATACCCAGCAATGTATTTCTTTATTCTCCCTCCAAGCCATTAACTTTTAAGCACTTAATTTGTGCGCCCAAATCCCATGCCAGCAGCAGAACAATCCTCACTCTGTATCCCACTGCCCTGGTTCTGAGTCACAGCCTGACCAGCCAAGGCTTCTGCAGCTGTGCCAGGGCCAAAAACCCTCCCAAGTCCTTCCCAGCTGGGGCAGGACTGGCAAACACCCAGCAGCACTGCCTTGCCCAGGCTCCAGCCCCTTCCCTTCTCATCTCCAAGGCCCTTAAAGCCCCCTGGGAATGCAGGACACAGCTCAGCAACCTCCAATTAAGCAGATGGATCCATCCAAGGGTTAAAACCCACCTCCTTGTCCATCCCGCCTCTGCTCCATGGCCCTGCATCCCTCAAAACGGTTCTTTTCCAGCTGCAGCAGCTGCCAAGCCTCTGCAGACAAAATGCCTCACATCTCCTTGGCTCCCGAGCACGGCATTCCCAGGGATCTGTGCGACAGCCCACAGAGCAAAGCAGTGACTTGTCCAAACTGAAAACACATCGTGTTTGATTTGTGGCAGGCTGTGTTTATTCTGGTCCAAGGGGGAAGAGTTTGGTGTGAGCTGAACAAGCCCCAGGTTAAACCAAAGCACTGTCACAGTGAACAGACCCTTTTCCATCCCATCCCAGAGCTGGCCCGTGGCTCCTCCAAGACAGGAGACAAACATGGTGCCACCAGAACCCTCATTAAGGTATTTGAACTTGCCTTCAGCCTGTTTTTAGAGGCTTTTCCAGAGGCTACTGGGAATTCCTCATCTCTTCCTTTGAACAATCCAACTCAGAGCTGTGTATCTATGTGGGATACGCCAGCACCATCTCTGACACCATGTTTTAACTCAANCTCAGCCCATGGGAAGGACCTCCTCAGCCAGCCTTCGTGGGGAGAATCCCACTTACCTGGCCAGACCAAAGTCTGTTTTCCTCTGTTCTCTCTGGCAGTAAATTCCCCAGCTGCTCCTTCTGTAAGGGATCAGATGCCCTGGCAGTGATACTCCACACAGAATTTTCCCTGGGGAAGCAGTGCCAACCCAGCCTGTAGTGCCAGTGCTCCTCACAGAGCTACTCCAGAGGGATGGAGAGTCCCTCCAGAAAACTGAGGCTAAAAACCACACTGACAAAGGCAGCATCAGCCTGAGAGGCTTCAGCCACAACTTACTCCTTGCTCAGAGAATGGAGGTGGCCCTGCAGGTGCTCAAAGAGACCCCCAGTGTTGCCATGGTTCTAGAAAAACAGATGTTCAGTAATTGCTTCACATCTGTGATTTCCCAAAAGTTCCTATTTGTCACATGCAAATAATAAAGAATTTCTATTCACCTCCTGATGTCAAAGCATTATTTGAGTGGACTTGTCCTATTAACAGGAATATATCCAGATTACCCTGGGATGAGGGTACCCAAAAACAAGTAGGATCCAGGTTAGGAAGATGCTGCTGAGGTCACATTTTGATCAAGATTGAGCAGAGCTTCTCAAGATGGATCTCAGAGCTCTTCCAAGAGAGGTAACCAGCCCCACTCATAGCAGCTGCTGCACCACAAGATAGGAAGAATTCCCTGTCCCTCAATTTGTGTGTTCAGAGGGATGTTCCCAGGCACTGCAGATCCTGAGCCTTCACACTCAGCACTGTTTGACACGTCCCCAAGATCCTGTCCCTGGGGAAAAGCCAAAGTGCAATCTTCTGCCACCAGGACACTTAACTGGTGATATTTCCTGGGATGAAGGAGCATCAGCGTCCCAGACAGTAGGGTCAGATGTGACATTGGAAAGGATTTCTCCCCTGTGAGGGTGGGGAGGCCCTGGCACAGGCTGTCCAGAGCAGCTGTGGCTGCCTCATCCCTGGCAGTGTCCAAGGCCAGGTTGGACAGGGCTTGGAGCAACCTGGGATAGAGGAAAGTGTCCCTGCCCATGGCAGGGGCTGGAATGAGATGGGCTTTAAGGTCCCTACCCAATCAAACCAATCTGGGATTTTCTGAGGGGGAACAGGAGATGGAAAAGACAACACTTCCATAACACTAGGGAATCTGCACTTTCAACCAAGAGTCATTTACTCCCTGCTGGGATTTTTTCCTTCCCCCTCTCTCCCAAACTGGCAGGTTTTTCTGGCTGTTTTTCTTATCAAACTAAACACAGCAGAGTTCAGGGCCAGGTCAAACATCATTCTATTTTTCCAATCAGAGAGAAAAGCAGATGAAATGAAGGAAACCCAAACCTTGTCTCTCCTATTCCTTACTCACTTTCTGGTGCAGTCCCTCCACCTTGCTCTCCAGCTGTTGCTTCTCTTGCTTGGTTTGGATCTGTGTCTCTCCCAGAACTGATTCCAGCTCCTCATTGCCCTCACGTTCTTGCTCCAGTTTTTGCAGCTTGTGAAGGAGCTGGGAATTCCTGCCCTTAATGTTCTCCATGGCTTCACGGCACCTGCACACCAAAACCCAGCATCACCAAGGCTGGAACTGCATCCCAATTGTTTCCCACCAGCGAGGAAAAGCCAAGGTTTTCCTCACACTCTCCTGCTCATTTCCAGTCTTACACACAGCATGTCCTGTGCCTGTCCTCGTTTAGATGGGAGTTGGGGGTGATGGGATCTACACAAGGAATGATGAAGTTCTGGGCAGGAAACTGTTAAGGCACGAGGCTGCCAACAGCAGAGAGACAACAGCAAATTCAGCTGCTTGAGGTGGAGAACAGGCTTGGGAATCTGAAGGGGAAAGAGCCAGACAGATGGATCAGCCCCCTTTTCCTCTCTGAACCTGCCAGAAGAGGTGCAGCAGCTCCTGAGCAGATATTGGGAGAACAAAGCTTTGAATTCCCTCAGAAATTCCTGTTTACATATTTATGGTTGAAAGCCAGGTGTTTTGGTGCACTCCTAGAGAGCAACAAAATCCAAAGAAAACTCAGCACCAAAACAGGTTTAGAAACAATATTTTTGTCTGCAGAGAGCCCCAAAACCCCAACTCTCTTCTTTTAGGAAAGCAACAAACTGGAGGAAGTGTCAGCATTTAACTGGAAGAAGTGATTCCTGAGGACTGCATCTCCTCCAAATTTTCCCATTTGGAAGCAGAAGTCCAAAAGAGCATTGAATCAAAATCAATTGGTGCAAGAGAGAGCACCAGAGGCACAGCACCAGGAACAAGTGGAAGTATAGAAGGTGAAGGATTGCTACACGTCTAACCTTTTGTGGAGAGTTTCAACGCCCTGATCTCCACTTTCTTCATATGGGGCAGTTCTGCCAGCACTAGTGTCTCCATCAGCTCCTACTTCTTCCCGTGTGCCCTGTGCCTGAGAGAAAATCAACATTAGCAGAGAACTAGGATTGAGACCTCAGAAGCCCAGGATAGATTGGGCTGGAAGGACCTTAAAGCTCATCCTGTTCCATGGGCAGGGAGGGACACCTTCCTCTATCCCAGGGTGCTCCAAGCCCCATCCAGCCTGGCCTTGGACACTTCCAGGGATCCAGGGGCACCTACAGCGCTTCTCTGAGGAACTTGTGCCAGGGCCTCACCACTCCCAAAGCCAGGAATTCCTTCCCCATATCCCATCTGACCCTGCTGTCTGGCAGTGGGAAGCCATTCCCCCTTGTCCTGGCACTCCAGGCCCTTGTCTCAATTCCCTCTCCAGCTCTTCTGGAGCCCCTTTGGTCCTGGAAGGGGCTCTGAGGTCTCCCTGGAGCCTTCACTTCTCCAGGTGAACACCCCCAGTTTTTCCAGTTTGGCTCTAGAGCAAAGGGGCTCCAGCCCCTAGAGCGTCTCCCTGGTCTCCTCACTCAGCTCCAACAGCTCCACATCTTTCCCAGGCAAGCACAGAGTGATTCAAGGCTACCCGCATTTCTCAGAAATAAAACATATGAGCCACATCAGCTTCATGTCTCGGCCCTAGGAGCAAAATCCTCCAACCCCAGAACACCCAAGTTCTCATGGACAGCTAGGCTCTGGGATGCAGAGGGGACCCTGTTTTTCTCGAATGCCAAAGAAAGAGCCCTTGGAAACACCTGCAGTGAGGCCATTCCGACTCCCTCGGCCAGTGGAGGCTCTGGCCTCTCGCTCCGCTGGTACTCACAGATCTCCTCCTTGAGCTGCTCCACCTGCAACACAAAACACCTGCTTTGAGTTTTGGTGAACATTCCATTTTCACATTTATTATTAATTTATTACTATTCCTATTAATTTATTACTATTACTATTAATTTATTCCTATTCCTACTATTTGTTGAGATCCTATGGCTGCTCCAGCTACTGAGTGGCCTCAGACAAGGAGCAGCAAAAGTGGGAAGGCTGCTCCAATTCATTAAAGGGTGATTTTCCTGAACTTACTTCACTTCCTGACCACACCCACATTGTGTCAGATTCCAACTGCTATTTCTGAGGACACCTTTCAGTGTCTTCCATCCATGTGATCAATGGAATTCCATTATCAGCAGCAGCTCTTCAACCCACAGTCACAGCTCATCTCAGGCCAACTGCCCAGCCTGTTCCTCCCCTACTCTTCGTAACCCACAGGCAAGAAAACACCTTTCAGGACACAGAGCTGCTGTACTTGGTAATAAGGCACATTTTCTACTACTATAAATTTAAAACTGGAGGGTTCCCAACTTCTGTGCCAACAGTTAAACCCCATTCCTAAGGAATAAAGGGAATTTGCTTTTAGCTTAACATGTGTCTGGAACTTAGTCTGGCTACATTTTTTCCTGTTCAGTGACCACCGTATGTTACATATATCTGTATGTTTTTTGTCTATATAGATCTATCTATATAGATATATAAATAAATCAATTTTAATATTATATTTCTATGTTTTTATAAGCTATACATACATTTGTGTATCTGTAATGACTGAAAGGCGCCATGTCCTACAGCAAGGAAAACATTATTTGGAATAAAAAATAAGTAAACAGAGGAATTTGAACTAAGTTATGGTTTTTTGCAGCTCCAGAAAGAGACTGTGCTGTAAATACAAGGTTTGAGGTGACAGACATGGAAAAACCAGCAACTTTTTAAAATGCAAGGAACAAAACTATAAAAAATTCTGTACTCTAAAAAAAATACTGTAAAATTCTGAACACCTCAAGTGGGAATAAATCCCATTCAAGATATTACCTGAAAAATATTATTTGAAAAGTATCTCCTCAGAGATACTTCTATTAATTTAGCAATACTCATTTGATGTGAGAGAACTGCAAGACAGCCAAGAGGTCTCAGTGCTGGGATGGCAGAGGCAATTCCAGGCTCTCAAAGGCCGCTCTAAGGAAATCAGGAGGTAAGAACAGCAGTAGATTTTGTGTCCAATGATACATTTTAATAGGAAGCAGACTCTTCTACCCCTTCCCTGTTGGCAACCTCAGTAAGGAATTATCTGGTCGATAGCTCCTTAATTGTTCCCTAATTCCAGGTGGTATTTAGAGAATCTGGGCTGTATAACACCAAACATAATAGTAATGTAATAGTAATGTAAGTAATTCCATTAAGAGAATCCACAGAAAATAAGCAAATCAACCAATGGGGCTGAGTTAAAAACCAAAGGGGCTGAGAGGGATCAAAAATGAGCATAAATTTCAAATTTATTTCAAACCAGCTTGATGGGGGTTTTAGGCTAAACTTAGGTAAACTGAACTCTTTAATCCAGTCCAGGGAAAGGCACATGTGTTCCTTACTCTGTTTACACACTTGAGTTGGGGTAAACACTGACCAGGAGCAGGGAGCTGATCCCTGTCCATGGGCACAGGAAAATGTGTCCCAAAAGTCTTCAAGCCACCACTCAGCTGGAGTCACTCAAACTCTTCCTGCATGGAAGGAAGTTCCCAGAGCTGCATTCTCCCTATTTCCCGAATTTTACTGCTCCATGAACCATGACACAGCCAAACTGCAGCTCTGGAAAATCTGGGCACAGAACAGGGAGGGGAAAGGGGAAGGCAGGGCAGGTTTGGGAGCAGGGATGACAGCCAGCCCAGGATTGTTGGCTTGGCTTGGTGGATCCTCACCAGCTCCAGGAACACCTTCCTCTCCAAGTCGAGCGTCTGGACCCGTGCCCGCAGCGCCAGGATCTCCTTGTCCAGTCGGCTGTTGTGCTCCATGGCCCTCTGGAGCTCAGTCCTGTCTGGAGACAGCAGCACTGGCGAAGTGGTCACTGGCTTGGCCCTGCCAGGCCCTGCCTGGCCCACACTCCAAGCACGGATTCCAGGCTGATCCCACACATGGGAAAGGTGGGAGGCAGCATGGACATGTCCCACATCCACTGGAAACACATCTCACATCCACTGGAAACACATCTCACATCCACTGGAAACACATCTAACATCCACTGGGAATACATCCTGCATCCACATGGGAATACATCCCACATCCACTGGGAGCACATGCCACATCCACTGGGAGCACATCCCACATCCATTGGAAATATATCCCACATCCACTGGAAATACATCCCACACCCACTAGGAGCACATGCCACATCCATTGGAAATACATCCCACATCCACATGGTAACACATCTTCATAAAACACATCCACATAGGACACATCCATGTGGGAACACATCCCACATCCATGCCCTCTCCCTCCCACAGCAAAGGCTGATGTCCCTGGAGATCCAGGTTCAAAAGCAGTCTCTCCAACATTATTCCAGGAATTCAGTTTACCTCTGGATCATGGAGGTAAACCTCATTTAAACCACTCACCTTATCTAATATAAGTTTCACTTTCTTTTTGGAAAACCCCAACAGCCACATTTTGAATTTTCACCATAAAATCCATCACTGCCACAAGCAGGAACACAATCCCAGCCAATGTATCCGTGTTGTCCACACATTAAAATTTAATGGAATGGCCACAACTGGAAAAATTGCACACCAATTTTTCAATTGATCAACTAATAAATTAATCCAAACACCAATAAATGCAGATTCCCAATATTTCCAGAGCAGAAAAAGGAAAAGGTGTTTGTATTAGGAGCACATGTTGAGGACATGCTGGTATCCCCCTGCCTTGGGAGACAATTTTCCTTAGAGAAAAGGGAAGAAATATTTTTCCCTTTTCAGCTTAACACTGGGCTGGTATCCCCCTGCCTTGGGAGACAATTTTCCTTAGAGAAAAGGGAAGAAATATTTTTCCCTTTTCAGCTTAACACTGGGCACAGGAAATTTTAGTTTAAATTTGACCTCTGTTCAGGCAAAAAAAAAAAAAATCTACTTTTTGGTTCCAATTTTGAAAAAGCAACAAATTCCTTTTGCAAACAAGCATTCTGATATTGGATTTTCAGTTGTGTCATTTAAAATAAAAAGCAAAGAGCAACAGAACCACAGAATGGGGTGGGTTGGAAGGGGACCCTGAAGATCATCTCATTTCAACCCCCATCTTCCATCAGAATGGAAATTTTACTCAAAAGCCTTTTGATCACTACACAAATTGATCATAAAATTATAATACAATGATGATTAAAAGGTTGATGAAAGGATAATAAAATTCCAGCTCTTTTCCTCTTGCAAAAATCCTGACCACCCCCAATTTTCCCAATTACTTCTCCTGTTTTTCCCCCTCAGCTGCCTTCAGGATTGACCACAGGGGTGATTCCACAAGGACAAAAGTGTGTGGATGTGGCAGCCCAGTTCTGCTTTGGAAAAACCCCACAACATTCCTTAAGCACTTGGTTAAATACCTTTAAAGCCTTTCCTCACCAAAATCCCACTAACTGGGCTCAAACTTGTCAGGAATTCTTCCCTCCAACGCACACAAGTTATCACTGAACCAAAATATGTTGTTTAAGGGAGTTTTATTAAGGATGAGTGACCCTAGTTTAGGTTTTTAGTAGCAAATCAATTGATTCCCAGAGCAGTTGGCTCGGAGCTCGCCGGGAGGAGAAGCCTCGCAGAGATACAGAACAGGGAAGCCACTGGAATGTAATCACCCTCATTTTGCACACACAGCACAACAAACAAGCATTAAACTCTTACTCACATTTCGTAAAGCCTTGTATTCATCTAACACCTCAGAAAGCACAGATTTCCCTGCACAGGCTGCAATCCATGGGAGTCCCAGGCTGGAGCCCGTCCATGCTCCAGAGAATCAGCACGGGAGCTGCCACATCACTCACCCCATCCCTGGGGACTATGGATCGATCCCCACCCAGTACAGGGATGAAAAGGCTGGGAATGATGGGGCTGGAGGCTGGAGAGGAGCTGCTGGGGCTGGAAAGAAACTCTCAGGTCCTGCTGCTGTGTGTGACCTCCAAAAGGAGCCTCAGGACCTGCAATGCTGCCCCAGGTAGTGGCAGTCTCCTGCAGGGAACTGGTCCCTGCAAAGGCACATGGGGCTGTTCTCCAATGACATTCTGCATCACAAATTTCGGGACAATGCAAGGAATCCCCCAAAAGAGCATCCAGACACCTGTGTGTCACTAAGGACATTTTCAATGGACATTTCACTCCATGAGCAGCTTTACCACGTCTCCCTCCAGAAAACTGTTTATTTCTACAGTCAGAACTCATAAAAAAATTCTACTAATAAATAGCACTTCAGGGCTGGTCAACAGTTATTTCAAGAAGGAGGTGAAGGGAATATTCTCAGCAAGGACAATGTACCAAATCACTTCCCAGCTGCTGCACTTTCTAAGGATCCTATGGAGGCAACATCCCAAACTGCACCTGGAGAACCCTGGGATAAGAGATCCAGCTCTGCTAACTAACCCTGTGCACATGGTAATTCAGCTATCCTGCTTCCAGACCAAGTCATCATTCCCTCTCCGTCGACTCCCAGAAGGCTCTCCCTGGAGAGGAGATAGGAAACTCCCAGGGACAGCAAGGAAATTCATCCAGACTGTGCAGCTGTATCACAGATGAGAGAAGCCCAGTCTCAGAATTAATGGATTTGTGACTGTTAACAACTGCATTCCCACCTCCTAGGGAGCAGGCTGACTCCTGGCACTGATTTTCCCACATACCAAGCAGAGAGGACAGAGGACAGACTGCCTCCCCCCTCCCCAGGGCTAAGAGCAGGCCAGGAGTGGCCACCAGAGCAACACTTACCTGCTCCACTCTGCTCTTTGCTTGGTGTATCCAGCCCCTCTGCCACCCTCTGGATATTTTCTTGGGACTCCACCAGCCTCTGTGGGGCCTCTTCCAGATCTCCCACAACTCCTGCAGGCGATGCTGGCTCCCTCTCCAGCTCTTCCCTGTGGAACTGAAGCACAAGGGTTGATGTGGCAATGGAAATGAGGAACCCTGTGGTGATGTGACCAAGGCAGAGCTGTTTGTCATCCCCTCTACACTGGTCCCATTGGGAAAATGTGTATTTCCTCATCTCCAATGCCAGTTCTGGGACAAACCAAAGGCAGGAGATGCTCACCAGGCAGCCCTGCCCCGAAATGTGAGGTGTTCCCCAGCTCTCAATAGAAGGGATTATTTCCTGCCCAGGCTGGGCACAGATAGAGGATGAGGCTGTGATGCTGTCTGAGCTCTGGGCTTTTTACTCTAAATCCAGCAAAAACCCTTCTAACCTGCTTAAGGACAAACCTGAAATGAGAGAGAACAGAAGTGTGATGAGGAGAGCTAAGGGAGCTGGAGGAGGCTCAGCCTGGAGAAAAGGAGGGTCAGGGAGGACCTTCTGGCTCTGCACAACTCCCCGACAGGAAGGTGCAGCCAGCTGGGGGTCAAGCTCTGCTCCCAGGAAACAAGGACAGGAGAAGAGGGAATGGTGTCAAGCTGTGCCAGGGGAGGTTTAGATTGGATATTAGGGAAAATATCTTCATGGAAAAGGTGGTCAGACATTGGAATGGGCTACCACTAGAAGCATTCAAAAACCCTGTGGATGTGGTACTTGAGGACATGGGTTAGTGGTGGCCCTAGCAGTGCTGGGGGAATAGCTGAACTCAATGACCTTGGAGGGCATTTCCAACCTTGGTGATTCTATGAATTCTCAACTATGAGCCAGCAGGAGAATGAGCATTTCCTTATTTCTGTCTCCCCAGGAAGCTGTGTACATTCCTGATGCTGTAGGAATTCAGCTCCCAATGCCTGACAGGTGTGAGCAGAGCCAGCCTTGCACACAGAGATGTTCCTGAATAACAGCACCACCAGCACAGGGGCCATGTGTCCCTCAGGTACTGCCATGTGTTCCTTGGCACTGCCATGTGTCCCTCAGGATCATGAGGGGGATTTTCAGTTCCAACATATCTTGACAAGAAGGGGTTTTGTTACCATGCCTTACACTTGACAGGAATGTTTCAACCAGAGTTATCCCAAACCCTTATGAAAATCCCTCAGTTTTCCCAGCTCCTCCTGGGAGCTCTGTGGGTTCACTATGTTTTTAAGACCTCTGATTTCCTGGGCCTGCCCACAAGAGCTGGAGAGCTCAGTTTCGCCCAAAGTTTTGGCACTGAGTGTGATTGGCTCACTCTGTCAGAGTAACACTGGGAAACTCAGAATCATGGGATCATAGAAAGGCTTGGAATGGAAGAGACTTTAAAGCCCATCCTATTCCACCCCTGCCATGGGCAGGGACACCTTCCACTGTCCCAGGTTGCTCCAAGCTCCGTCCAACCTGGCCTTGGACACTGCCAGGGATGGGGCAGCCACAGCTGCTCTGGGCAGTCTGTGCCCCACCTCACAGCCAAGAATTCCTCCCCCATTCCCCCCTATCCAGGCACTCCAGACCCTTTTCCAAAGTCCCTCTCCAGCTCTCCTGGAGCCCCTTCAGGCACTGGAAGGGGCTTTAAGGTCTCTCTGGAGCCTTCTCCAGGTGGACACCTCCAGCTCTCCCAGCCTGGCTCCCAAGGGGCTCCAGCCCTCAGAGCATATCCGTGGCTTCACTCCAACAGGTTCTTCCTGTGCTGGGGATCCCAGAGCTGGAGCAGCACTGCTGGGGGGGCTTCTTCAGAGAGGAGCAGAGTCACGATGCTGTTTGGCTTTGGGGTGCAAACACACACTCCTGCTCATGTCCATCTTTTGATCCACAAGAACTCCTAAATCCATCCTGCAGGGCTGCTCTCCATTAATTCTTCCCCTAGCCTGTGCTCATTCTCAGATTGCCCTGACCCAGGCACAGGAACTTGAACTCCAGGAGCTTCCCTGGACCATTGCTCCACATCCCTCTTTTTTTATGGAGTTATACATTCCTGCTCCACTGCATCTGCACTCAGGGGGTCTTAAGACTCAGCACATTCGTTGCCATTGATATTAGGCACTTCAGAGGGTGAGTGAGGTAGCACATGCCATGAATCCAGAAGGCATTTCCCTATGGCTTTCTCAGAGCTGACCACACAGAGAGGCAGGTTTGTATCTCGCCTTTCTGCTTCCCTGGGGATGCAATAAAACAATCAAGTCTGCTTGAGCCATCTGGCTAAAAGCTGAATTCATCCCTGTACCAGACAGGAATGTGTCCAGCCCTTCATTCCAAGAGTGGAACAGGTCAGCTGGGAACAAGCAAGGCCACACATTTCAGTAAACAGAGTAAGATGAGCAATTAACACCTTAACCTTTAACACTAATGGTTCTGCAAAACAAGTGGGATGCTCCCGAGAACAATGGCATGTTTAATCAACAGTTTCTGCTCCACACGCACAGACAGCAATGACAT
Source organism: Buphagus erythrorhynchus (assembly GCA_013400855.1). Classification (NCBI taxonomy): domain Eukaryota; kingdom Metazoa; phylum Chordata; class Aves; order Passeriformes; family Sturnidae; genus Buphagus; species Buphagus erythrorhynchus. The sequence continues at coordinate 5,594 of VZTT01058584.1, read as the reverse complement.
CACTGGGGAGACTAATCAGTCCAGTCAGGAAGACTTTTCCGGGAAAACACATTTCCAATGTGTCCTTCAGCTGATTAAAAACACAGAAAGAGTGCCCAATGTAAGAAAAAAGGAGAAGCCATGGTTGATTGGAAACAAAGAGCATTAGATTTGTAACAATTCCATGGAAGCGTTCAAGGTCAGGTTGGAGCAATCTGGTTTAGGGGAAGGTGTCCCTGGCCACTTCCAATCCAAACTGCTGTGTGATTCCATTCCTGTCAGCAGGAAGAAACAGAAAGGAACAAGAGAAAGAGCCCTGACCCCTATTTGAGGTCTCGCTCCCTCCTCACTGCCTGAGACCTCAGGGACAAACAACAGCTCCCAGAATCCCAGAGCATTCCTGGACTCTGGTTCCACGGAGACATGATTGTAAGTCAGGAGTAGGTGGAAATTGGTGGCCTTGGAACCACAGAATCAGAATATCCTAAGCTGAAAGGGACCCACAAGGATCACCCAGACCAACTCGTGGCCCTACACAGACACCCCAGGAATCCCACCCTGTGCCTCGGAGCATTGCCCAAATGCTCCTGGAGTTCTGGCAGCCTTGGGGCCATGACCATTCCCTGGGGAGCCTGGTCAGTGCCCCACCACCTTTTCCTAATATCCAACCTAAACCTCCTTGGCACAGCTCCAGCTGCTCCCTCAGATCCTGACTCTGCTCACAAAGAGCAAAGATCGGAGCTGCCTCTCAAGTAGAAGCTGCAGCCCCCAGTGAGCTCTGCTCCCAGCCTCCTCTGCTCCAGCTGAATCCAGAGAAAGTCATTCTTACCCAGTGAAGATCCTTACACCAACCACATCACAAACTCCTCAACACAGGATTACAATTAATCCATTTCACTGTGCAGATGTGGGATCAAATCAAGTGCTAAGTGTGAGAACTAAGAAAGGCACTGACTTAGAATCCTGGAATCCCAGACTGGTTTGGTTTTGGAAAGGATCTTAAAGCTCATCCCATTCTATACCCAACCATAGGCAGGGACACCTTCCAGTATCCCAGGTTGCTCCAAGCCCTGTCCAACCTGGCCTTGGACACTTCCAGGGATGGGACAGTCACAGCTTCTCTGGGCAACCTGCGCCAGGGCCTCACCACCCTCAAAGCCAGGAATTCCTTCCCAACGTCCAATCTAGACATATCCTGTCAGTTTGAAACCATTCCCCCTTATCCTGGCATTCCAGTCTCTTGTAAATACCCTCACTTCATCTTTCTTGTAGGTCCTTCAAGTATTTCGGCCCCGAGACTCCACAGTGGCCTCAGAGACAGGAGAAACAATTTTCATTACAGAAATATCCCGAAGATATTCCTTTCCCGCAGCTCTCAGGCAGCCAGAGCCATGGAGTAGGAGGTACCTGGAGCCCATCAATTATGCTGTGGGATTCCAGCTGCCGGGCTGCCACTTGCAGCTTTCCTAGCAGCGCTGCCCGCTCCACCAGGAAATATGCAACCTGTTCACTGGCAGCACTGCAGGAGATCTGGGATAAACCTTCCTGCTCCAGCACCTCCTCCACCTCCTTCAGCTGGGTTTCTGCAAAGCAAGGTAAGGCTTGGTGTAAGCAGAGGAGAAACAAAGGGCAGGGTTTCCTGGAGCTCTGTCACAGCTCCTCTAAACACTCCTCACTGCAACAGCCCCATTTCTCCTGGAGCGCAACAGCTCCTCAAGTCCCTCCTGCTTCCCACCTCCCTCATTGCCTCCCATTCCCTGCTATCCACTGTCTCAGCCCTATTCCATCTCTCCCAAGGCTTCTCTTCACATACCCTTCCCTGCCTGCCAACCATGTGATAGGAGCTGCTCCTCCCAGGCAGAGTTCTCCCAACCTGGTTCATCCTCAGCCCCTTCACCCCCAAGTACAGCTTGGTGGAAACTAAACACCAGATTAAACAGACACTGAGAGAAAGAGAGAATCATTAAGATTGAAAAGACCTCCAAGATCATGAGTTCCGACCCTCAGAACACCAAGTCCAACCTTGGAGAGAAAGCAAACAGATGAACACAGAGTCACAGATGTTTTCTTTGGCAGGAGACACACAAAATACCAGATCACTCCTAGACAGCATCACTATTTTCCCAAGGAATGTCTAGGAAGAAGGTAGATCTGAACACCTTTAAGAATTAAACTGCCAGTGCTTATGTTTATCCAAAAATTATAGCCAGGAAGACTCTGTACTGGGAAAAACTTCCAGACTCAAGGGTCTCTAAGGCAGAAAGGTGAGAACAAGATTTGCAGGAGTCAGTTTATGGCTGGGCACCACTGTATTTGTGCAACCAACAGTTGTTAGAAAGACCCCTGGTTGGTGTGGTTGGAGTTTACCTGCCAGGAGAAAATGAGGAATCTTTAGTGTCTGGCATGATGAGGGCAGCAACTCCTGCATTGGATCCAGCAGCTTGTGGAGCCAGGGGAGGATTTTTCAAACCCTTCCTATGCAATTCATATTAAAACCAAAACCAACAGACCAAATTTCTAGCCCAAACCACATTATAAAGGCTTCCAAGTGCTGTAAGATTGGAAGTGCAGGGAGTTATATAGAGGTAGGAGGGATATTCACATTCTTTCCCTGCTCAGGGATCTAGAGTTGGACAGCAGAGGTTCAGCAGAACAAATATGCCTCAGACACAGGACATATAGAGTCCTGGACAAGCCTGTCCCTCGCTCTCATGCAATGATTTAACACAGGACCCAGCACAATCACATCCCGAGGCTCCAATCGATCCCATGTTTCCACTCCACGCTTCTCAGCCAGCTCCATCCAGTCCTGTGGATGGAAAACACCCTGCGGTTTCCCAGGCATCTTCCCCAGGGAGATAAAGCACAGCATGGTCAATACAGGGTCAAACAGGGCTCCCCAGAAGCTTCCTGCTGCACCAGAGCAAACAAGGCAGTTTGCAGGATCAAAACTAATCCATGTGCCTCAGGAAGAACCCACGGATCACACTAAACTGAACTCCAACCTGCCTGGCAGCTTCCTCCCCAGTTTTGCCAAATCCCAGCTAAAATGAACAGAAACTGCTCTGGTTTATGCCCAGGATGGGACCCTCTGTGCCCTGAACCACCTTCACTTGCCAGTGCTCCCATTGTCCCCAGCCTGCAATGCAGGATGAAGTGGTATCATTTTAGATCCCAGACATATTCCAGAGGCTGGAGAGGAAAAAGGATTTGTGAGGATGAGGGGGGTCTGCTCACATAGCACAGGTTACCTATGGGTAAACCCTCCTGATTCCTTACAAACCCCTTCCCTCCCCAGTCCAGTGTCTGAGATGGGCCAAACCCTGCCCCAGGCACTGCCACACAACAGCTCCACTGGCATCTCCCACATCTGTCCACGTTTGTTTGGAAGCAAATTTTATATTAATATTTGTATTTTCCTACCCCAGGAATACTCTGAGAAACAGCAGCCACCTCACCCCACCACAGTCCTACATCCTCCAGCCCTGCTGGGTGTGTTTAACCAGCCCAGCTGTTACAACAAACAAGCTCAGACCATGACTGTTTTTTTCTTTTTATTCCACTTTCTAAACACATCCAGGCAGCTCCCTGAGCACTGTGTTTCACTGCCATTCCAGCTGTTTTTCAGGAAGGCTTTTGGGAGCGCCATTGATCTGCCCTCCAACAACACCCTGCGCATTCAGCGAGAGCATCAGAAACAGATCAGGAACTGCCTGGAGGAAAGGAAAAATGTCACTCTGGGCAGAGGTATCAGATGAGGTGACACTCAGCTTAATGGCCCAGCATCAACCACCCTTGGCTGCTCCCTGTAGGAACATGCGAGCCAGGGATGGCAGGAAGCAAATGTGTGAGCAGAGATTTACTTTTTATCTTCAGAAGCTGCTCAGTGTCGGTCACCAGCACTAACTATCCTCAGGGTCCAAAAGAAGGCTGGAGAGAGACTTTGGTCAAGGGCCTAGAGTTACAGGACAAGGGGGAATAGCTTCCCACTAACATAGGGCAGAGTTAGATGGGAAGAATTTTTTGGCTGTGAGGGTGGGGAGGCCCTGGCTCAGGTTGCCCAGAGCAGCTCTGGCTGCCCTATCCCTGGAAGTGTCCAAGGCCAGGTTGGACAAGGCTTGGAGCAACCTGGGATACTGGAAGGTGTCCCTACCCATGGTAGGTGGTGGAATGGGATGAGCTTTAAGATCCCTTCCAACCCAACCCAACCCATTCCATGATTTTATGAAACAGCTTTTAGCAGATCAAGTCTCTCCTGCTTCCCAGTGATCCCACTTCCTAAGTGATCCCAGACCAAGCAGAGTTTCTGATCCATTTGCCTGCTGTTGGAAGAGGGAGTGTGCTCAGACCTGAGAGCCCACGCACGGGTCTCCAGGCTCCCTTCCCCAGCTCTCAGCTCAGGTGTATCAGCACAGATCTTGTCCTTCACCCTGCATAATTCACAGCTCAGGCCCTTCCTTTGTATCACTGGCTTGAATCAGCCACTGTGCCTAACTGCCCCTTCCCATTCTCCTTTCAGTGCTTCCAAAAGCTACCAACCACCACCCTGTCCTCTTGCCTTGCCCACATTTTTAACAATCCCAGCAGACCATAGTCTGTCTTTCCACAAGCCCCTTCTCCAGCCCAATCCACTGGATCATCCTATGCCTGCTGAGACACCCAGGTATCCTGCAAAAATAACAGGGGGAGCAAGACGTGAAGCACAAATCCTATGGGGAGCAGCTGAGGGGGCTCAGCCTGGAGAAAAGGAGGCTCAGGGGAAACCTTCTGGCTCTGCACAACTCCCTGGCAGGAGGGGACAGCCGGGGGGGATGGGCTCTGCTCCCAGGGAACAGGGACAGGATGAGAGGAAACTGCCTCAAGATGTGCCAGGGGAGGGTCAGGTTGGATATTCACTGAAAGGCAAGTCAGGTACTGGGCACAGCTGCCCAGAGGCAGTAGAGTTACCATTCCCAGCGTTGTTCAAAAAATGTGTGGATGTAGTGCATGGGGTGGACTTGACAGTGCTGGGAGAATGGTTGGATTGGATGACCCTAGAGAGCTTTTCCAACCTAAACATTCCCATGATCCCAAGAACTCTGATGAAAAGCAAAGGCCTGGGGAATAGACACAGGGATGCAGCATAGAACCCTGCAGCAGAGACACATCAGACACCTGGAACAGCCCAACAGAGGCCTTTGGGATTTTGCAGCATCTCCAGCACAAGCACATCCAGCCACTCCATACTAGAGATGGCCAGGGGGATTATTTTATGGAGAGGCTGACCTAGAACCATGGAACCACAGCATATCTTGAGCTGAAAGGGACCCAGTCCAACCCCTGACCCTACCCAGGACACCCCAACAATCCCACCCTGGGCATCCCCGGGAGCAGTGTCCAAACGCTCCTGGAGCTCGGGCAGCCTTAGGGCCAGGACCATTCCCTGGGAAGCCTGGGCAGTGCCCCATCACTCTCTGGGGGAGAACCTTTTCCTGACATCCAACCTGACCCTCCCTGGCACATCTCCAGCTGCTCCCTTGTGTCCCGTCCCGGGTCCCAGAGAGCAGAAATAAAATCCTCTTCCAGAAGAGCTGCAGCCTGGGATGAGCTCTCCCCTCAGCTTCCTCTGCTCCAGC